>CM034052.1:2919920-3117283 GCA_019804595.1 Bruguiera parviflora | reverse complement strand
AAGATTAGGAAGTATGCTTACAATTCGCCGCAGAAACCTCGAAATCCCGATCCCGAGAAACGCCACCCCGTCCGAAAATAGGCAAAAACAAAAAAACAAAAAAAAAGAAGAAGAAGAAGAAGAAGAAAGAAAAGCTCTTGAAGATTCCAACCAGACAAAGAAACCACAGCAATTCCACAATGCTTCCCCCGCCAGCCCGGAAGCCAACTCCCGAAACGTCCAAACCGAACGCGTAGCGTCGGTACGAGGCAGTCTCTAATAAATGTCGGTTAAGTTTGTTAATAAGAACCCAAACACAACCTAATAATCCTCTTGTTGGGATTGTCTTCCTTCGAACGTTAAATTTCGGGACTTCGTTTCTGTTTCTGTTTCCCGGAGAAACCGAAAAAGAAGAGAACAACGGAACAACCTACTTCTAACAAGAATTCCCGTTGCTGCCGTTGTTGTCGTCGTCGTCGTCGTTGTTGCCGTTGCTGCTGCTTTAAGGCTTTCCCTGTTTCTTTCTTGTTCTGTCGGGTGGCAAGAAATTCAAATTTTCAAGTTTAAGTGTTGTGGTTTGGGGCGTTTTTCCTTGCTCAGAACGGCTTCAGACGAATCAGATCTGGCAAACGACAACATATATTCATCTTTTTTTTCTCTTTCATTTTTTTATTTATGGGAAAATGAAGAAAATACAAGTTTTTGGAAACATCGTAAGGTTTAGCTTGAGACGTGAGTCACGCCCAGCAAACTGCTTCCCTGCAAAAACAACCAAGAAAAAATAAATAAATAAATAAATAATAAATAATAATAATAAAAGAGCTGTGCGTGGGAAAGAAAAGAGACCCTTGATCGGCAAACGCCGAGGATATCCGCATTAGCTTCTTGACTGAAGTCGTTATATATTTGTGGCTATTTTTCGAATTATTAAGCTGAATTCCAGATTTGCCCTTTTTGTCGACTGTTTCGTCTTATTTGATTTATCAACCGTCGTTTAATGTTACTTACTTTGTTTTTACATTGTACCTTAAAACTACATGAATTCGAATTCAATGTTAAGATTCATTTGTTTTCTATAAAATATTTTACAAAAAAAAAAAAAATTTAATTTCCTATCATTTGTTTCACTTAAAATGTGTAATTAAAGAAAAATATTTATTTAATTAACCTAAAAACGACTGATTTTTCTCAAAATAAATAACTTACCAATTTATAAATTTACAATCTATAAGTTATTTTTCGTATCTTTTACTAATGGCCTTCCTAATAAAAGAAGCACCGAAGTTAGAAAGAAGGAAAACAAAAAAAAAAAAGAGCGAGAGAGAGAAGCACAAATATTAATATGAGAGAGAGAGAGAGAGAGAGAGATCAAAAGATGAAATAAATATTAAAAAAAAATAGAAATCTTAAATTTTTTCATGAATATGTTATCATAAATATATTATCAAAAAGTTAATGTTTTAGATATTTATATTAAATATTTTTATAAAAATAATATTATAAATAATATATTTATTTTAATTTAATAATTAAATTTTCTCTTATAATATTTATTGTAATTACATATGAGCTATGTATGCCTAACTTTAAACTTAAGATAATACGTTTATTAAATACCGAAATCAACAAATAAGATTAATTATTTTATTTTATATAATAATATCTATATTATTTTTTATTAATTGTATTGCTTTATTACGAATTGGATTCACCTTTACTAAAATTATTATTTAAAAATATTTTATCAAGAAAGACATTAAAAAATGAAAGAACTACGAGAGAATATGAAAGAAATGGGAGAGAGAGAGAGAGAGAGAGAGAGAGATCACAGAAAGATGAAAAATGAAAGAAAGAGAATTAAAACAAAAGGAGAGGGAGAAAAAAATTAAGAGATTACAGAGAAAAATAAAAATACTGTAAATGAGAGAAAAAAAGAAGAAGAAGATAATAAGAGAGAAGAGAGAGTGCGACGAAAGAGAGAGATAAAAATAAAAGAAAAAAATGGAAAAAAAAAAAAAAGAGGAAGAAAGAGAAAGAAAATGTCATATCATGAATTTAGAAAAATTTTCAATTTTTTCCTATGTGGGCAAAATAAAAAAAATTATTCTTCAGTATTTGAGACTTATAGTGAAAAATAGTTTATTTTTCAAAAAGTTTTGTTGAAAGTATTTTTCACAAATAAGTTATTTTTTAATGAACGAATTAATTTATATTCAACACTTTAGGTAAAATAACTGATCGAATCAATTTTATTATTGCAGTCTTATTGTTACGCATATATATAGTAAACCAATATCCAATCGGTAAATGGAGTGTTGCGCAACAAGGCCATGCAATGGATGCCATTTTCCACAATTGGTGGCTTTTAGGGGCCGGATTCAACGTCTGCCCGGAAGCACCAGGGACGCATCGACGGTGTTGCCCCTCTGGGCCACTTTCAAATTGAGGAGCCAATTAAAATTTGAATCATGTGCACGATAAGTCAAATTGAAAATGATAGCGACCTTGCAATCCTGCGGAGGGAATTTTTCGAAATTTTGGGAACCAACCGATTGAAAACGATGCCCCCACTAAAACGATGAGCCTGACGAAAAAACACTGTCTGTGTTTATACACTTCTACGGATCAATCTCTCTCTCTCTCTCTCTCTCTCTCTTTTTTTGTTTTTTGTTTTTTGTTTGAGATATATTAACCCAAATATGATAACCATTTTTACACGAATAAAAATTAGAATACAAAAAAAATAAATTAATATTTAAATACAAATATCAAAGTATAAAAAATTTATTAAAAAAAAAGAAAGAAGAAGGATCTAAGACAAAAAGGTGGTTGCCGAATTATGTGCCGATAATTCATTCCATTTCTCCGAAGGGCAAATAAGTCATTTGATGTTATTCAAATAGTTATATCAACGCCTGAATATTTTAAGTGAAGGCAGATAGATTAATCGTAACGGCAACGTGGACCCCGCCAATTAGGAGGCAAAGAAAACAAAGACAAACACAAAAAAGGAGGCAACGGCCCAAGAAAAAGCCGAGTGGAACGGGCGGACGAGTCGGCGACAAGAGGAATTGGCATTGTACAAAAATGCTGCTCGAACCGGCAATGTCCACCTAATACTTGTAAGATCTTGGACTTCGGTGCTTGTTGTTTTCCCCTCCCCCCCCCCCATTTCGTTGCTTGGTGTTTGTTGTCCTTTTGGTCCCTGGAAAAGCTCCCTTTGGTTGCCGTTTGCTCCCCTTCACGGCTTAACGGACACTTAATTTTTTATTTTTTATTCTTGAGTGAGTGTGACCTCGCAATTTGCTTAATACCTCTCTCTCTCTCTCTCTCTCTCTTTTAGGCATATAATGAGGTTACAATTGATTTGGATATGAATGCAAAAACAAAAAAAGTAAAAAAAAAAAAAAAACAAAAGAAAAGGTGAAAAGAAAGAAAAAAGAGAAATAAATAAATATTATTTATTAAAAGTCTGGTCCATTTTACAATAAGACCTAATCCATCATGAACCCAAAAAAGGTAGAGTTTGAACCTTTATTGGGCCTCTATACAAGCCCAATGGGCATCTTTATAAAATGTCTAGTATTGTACCTAGTTCGAGAGCTTTACTCTTGGATCCCTCGGAATCCAATTTTACCTAAACATCGTTGGGCTCTTACGGAGGCCCTTCCCTTTTAAGCCCATAATAAGATGGATCGTATCCAAATTAATTACAAGGTCCAATGAAACGCACGAGAGTCAGTAAGCTTTTGATACAAAGAAAGACCCATGACTTAATACAAATACATTAGGTAAAATTACATTGCAACAAAAGGCTTTAGGGGGTAACGGGTAGGCATTCACAATGGCCTAATTCTCTCCAAGTTCAAATCCAAATCCAAGGTAGCAAAGAAAGAGAGTCTAACAAGCAATCCTTGAGGATCCAAGGCAACAAAGGGTCTAAGGGACGGTAGGCAAGTCTTAACAACAAACAAGATCATTGGCTCTTAAGGGCTTAAGGGACTCTTAAGGCCGAGTAATAAGTCAAGCTCAGTATTTAAATCAACCTAAAACCCATAAATAAGTAAATAAAATGGAGAAAAGAATAAAAGAAAAATAAAGGTTCTTTCTTGTCTCTAAGTAGCCAATAGTAAACAACCAAAATAATTATAAAAAAAGCATCCCCCCTTAAAATGGGGGCAAAATAATAGAAGAAATAAGGGGTAGGGAGAATGACAACATATAGACAATAATAAAAGAGAGAGACAACGACAGTGTGTAGTCAATGAGTATAAAATGAGGAAAAAGTACCAAAAAAAAAAAAAAAAAGAGATCAAAAGGTATTATTATAAGATAATATTCTCAAAATAGAATAAGAAAATAAGATATTCATATTAAGTTCATAAAAATCTCCCAAAAAAGTGAAAATATTCTTAAGAAAAGTTGTAGGAATACCAAACATTACCATTTCTACTTTGTTATTCATTTATTTTTAAAGAAAGGTTTACCTCGCAAGAAAATGGGTCTTATAGGTACCTTGAATGCCTTCCAAAAATTCCCTTTTTTTCTCCTTACAAACCAAATCTTTCACTATGCTTAATTAATCAATTAACATACATATATCATGTTAGATTTAAGCTAACAATTTCTAACTACCAAGAAATAGTTAAAGAGAATTAAAAAATGAGTTAGTAATCAACCAAAGTAAAGAATTGGTAGTTTTGATTACCTAGAAAATGGTTAAAGAAAGCTTATTTTCAATGAATAATCAACTATAGTAAAGGTTTTATTTACTACTAATATTTTAGCTTTTCTTTTAACATGTTTTATATTATGAATAATCACTTATACTCTTGTTCTTTAATTTTACTTGAAAATTATGCTTCAATTTACTTTTTGAACTATCTTACTCATATTACTATTTATATTTCAAATAATTTCCTTTTTAACACTTTCGAATAAATTAATAGAAATCTCTTCGATTAAGAGTTAGAGCTCTTTTACAAAAAATGTTTAAATAGTCACTTTTCAAAATTGTAACTATTTTCATAAACTTTTTTTGTACTCTTGTTAAATAGTTTACTCAGGAGTTATATCATACTATCTATACAACATTTGCATTCTAGTAGCTTTAAAAGCATAATTAATGAAAATAAAAATCACGACATAAAACCATAATAGTTGTGCATTAACATAAACCAAAATCCCTTTTTGTTGTGCATCAAAAATTTTCTACTCAAATTTCTTCTAGTCGCTCTCTTGATCCTTTTTTTGAACCTTTGGTCACATTAAACAAGTACTATCACTCATAAAGAAGAATGTAGGTAGACTTTTTTTCTATTTTTAGATTGATAAAGAGACTTGATTTGGCGTATTAAATTTTTCAAGAGTATGTTACTTGCATATGATAAGAATAAAAAAAGAACATATTAGTTAAGCATAACATCAAAAATAAAGTCGTAAGAATGTCATAGTCTAATCATCACACCTTAAAATAATTTTTCCATTAGTTATGAATAACTATATTTAAGTTAACATTAAAAAACCATAGCAATTCCATTAAATTTAATAGTCTTTTAGTGCAAACATAGGTTGCTTGAATGTGTCCATAACATTTAAAATTTTCTTTTGATTTGCTAAGAATGATGTCACATGTCAATATAATAAAATCAAAATAATGTGCCACTAATAAGGATAAAACTAATGTAGCTCTAGGGCCAATTAAAGAATTGATGTAACAACACTATTTAATATAATGGATCATTTTGTTTATCTATGGTATATAAATATATAGTGACACTTAATAAAAAAATCAAAAACCAAGGAACAATATAATACTTAAAAATGTATTATAACTTATATAATAATTTACTTTTTCAAAAATACCTTTATTAAAAGCATATAAAATTAGTAAATTATCACAAGAATACTTAAACTTATAAACAATTAATTGAAATTGCGCATACTTATAAATATTATTATCTAACAATGCATTACTTATAAAATTAAATTTGATTTTTAATTGTAATAGGATAAGTATTATGAAAAATCAAATGGCAAAAAATGGATTCTTTACCCCAATATTAACATAAAAATAAGTAACTAAGAGATCAACCTTTTGTATTTTTACTTTTCCAAATGTTTAATATCCAGTGCGTTTGTCTTTATAAAAAGGAAAGAAAATTACAATGTTAATGCTTCTTTTTAATAACTTATTACATCAAAACAAAATTAATGCACATTGTATTGTAAATCATTTCATTGCAATAGTGGAAAATTATTAGAGATGTCAACAAGTTCCTTTTCCATAATATTGTAATCTTGTTCAAAATCAAACCCATAACAAAAGGCTTACATTTATTTTAACCACATAAACAAATTTTAAAGGAATTTACAAATGACCATAATCAAAACTCGTTGCAAAAAATTTTTATTCCTTGAGCTTGCAACTTAGTTAACACCTAAACTAAACAACCACCTTGCATGGCCTAAATCATTCTTTAAATTATCAACTTTGTTTTTTTTTTTTTTGTTTAATTTTTGGACCATGAGGTGGCCCATAGGGTCCTAAGCTACACAATTAAGGTAGCTTTACTCTTATAAATCCCATACCTTTCATTCCTAAGATTAGAACCTAAGACCTATAGATAGAGTTCTAAATCCTTAACTATTAGGATATCACTTATGAAACATATTCTCATCTTTGTAAGCCCTTGTAAATGTAATCTAGTTGGTTAAAATGCCTATAATCAATCTATATAAGATTTATAGGAGGAAAACCACAAAGACATAAAGATATTAGGAACACAAAGACTCGAGCTTTCTCTCCTCATTAGGTAAATACATGTATTTACATGAATGCACACTAAAATATTAGGCATAACACAACTTTAAATAGTAAGTAAAAGCAAACTAATAATGCAACAACCATGACCTTCCACCAAAACAACCAAGATATATTAAAAATTGTGGCATGAAAATTAAACTATTCAAATGGAAACATATTTAAATCCAACCCAATTTCATAAATGATTTAGCCACTTTTTTGGTTTAGGTTTTTCACTTATTCTTTTAGAGTGAAGTGATGAAATAAATTGGCAACATTACTTAATATTCTAGGATGAGATTTAGAATTGAAGTTAAAGGTCTAATTAATGCATCATTATAAACTTGTAAAATACATTTTGACATGAAAACCTAGCATAAATTATGAAAAATAAAGCATAATGGCATATACAAAATTCATTAAGATGGCGGTAGTTATAGAGACATTTCTTAATTTAAATAAAACTATCTCATTTGTTTGAAATTTGGACAATCTCAAGAAATGGCAAAACCCTATGGCAAAATTCATTAATGATAGAACTTGTTGTTATCAATGATAATCTCCCATTTATTTTTGTTTCTAATGATCTTATCATACCTTTTATACAACAAAAAAATGGTACTTGAACCATAGGATTACCTAGCCCAACCCAATGAATGAAATTCTTCATCCACTATTTGCTTATCAAGCCTCATAGTTTCTTGCAACAATTTGAGATAACCTATCACCTTAGTTTACTGGTATCCAATAAAGAAAAAATCTTCTAACTTGCTATCTAGTTTTGTTGCCTAAAGTATAGCAAAATGATGTAATACACATACACTATCACCACATATTCCTTGTCAAATGCTCTTTGTAGCAATTAAAGTCTTTTTTTTTTTTCATTAATCATATAAAAGTACTATATGATCCCTTAAGTGAACGATACTTTGGGGTTCCCCACTTTTGGCCAACATTAATGAAAACTTCCTTTGTTATTGGTATCCAAACAATCATAGATTAATAGTTGTTCAAGGGTAGATGATGCCATACATATTCAACGTCACCACAAGTCCCTTATCAAATGCTCTTTACAATAATTAAAGTCCTTTACATTTATTAATCATATGAAAGTACTACATGATCCCTTCAGTGAATAATACTTTAGGGTTCCTTACTTCTAAGTAATATCAATAAAAACTTCCTTTACTATTAGGATCCAAACAATCATAAATTACTAATTGTTTGAGGGTATTATTCTAATAGATAGAGTTGTCTATTATTATTATGTTGAATGTTGTATAACACCTCTGTGTATTACACATTAAAGGTCAAGATTTCACTGCTACATATGTAAAAATCTTTGTCCATAAGTAAGGATGAATATGATTAAAGCCATCAATAATTATGCTCTTGCTATGTTTTGTGACTTCTTCTTAATGTGTTGAGTCTACATTAATGGCAAACAATTGAATTGCTTTAATGGAATTCTTTATAGGAAAAATTATCAATAAAATAACGTAACACTACAAAAAAAGTAAATTAACAAAAAATGATGTCATGTCTAAAATGTGTTAAGCATTATCTTTAAGAATAGTTTTTGCTCTTATAAACAAATTGTCCCTTTATAGTAGGTTATAACAATCATCCTCCCAAGATACAATAGAACTTGTCACTAATATTCACTTCAAATAGTAAGGTAATAAAAACAACTCAAATTTTTGATTAACCTAACAATAAGTCATGGATTATTATGAATAGTTTATATTATCTTCGAAGAATAAGAAGAAGAGACTAATTTATATTAGTTATTATTTAATAACTTATAAAATAAAATAATATTAAATATAAATTCCAATAATAATAAACTATTAGTGTTATTATGATTTATAATCGCTAGTTCAATAATTATATGAATTTTCAAGATATGACATACATTCCCACTAATGTGCCCTTCAAATAATAATGTAACAAAGATAACTTAATTTTTTATTAACTTAATAGTAAGGCATGGATTATTACGAATAATTTAATTTATATTAGTTATAACTTAATAACTTATAAAGTGAAATAATATTAAATATAAATTTAAATGGTAATAAATAACTAATGTTATTATGATCCATAATATCTAGCAATATATATATATATATAATGGTTAGACTAATGGTCAAATAATAGTTAATCTAATAGTTAGCCCAACAATCATGGAATTGCTAGTTGACTAAATCTAAAAACATGATAATTAACTTTTAAAAATACACTAATTTACAACAATTCTCCATTATTTTAAAAGGTTAATTTTATTAGATTAAATAATGAGAATATAACACATCATATTTAGTACCTTTTAAGTTATGAATCAAAGATTACGATGTATAAGTTTTGATATTCTAGAAGGATTATGAAATAAAAATTTGTATAAATTATGACTTTTTAATGACTAACAATGAACTTGACTTTATATTATATTTTATAAGATCATGTTATTTTAACACAATTAGACGTTATTAGGTCATACATATGCTTAATTTATTTTCATGAAAGCTCCAAAGATCTTACCTAAGATCTCATAGGAGTAGCTCCATTCCACTCTTATATAGTTGAATATATTAAATGTGCATTTCAATAACATAACATCTATAAGATTTATAAAATTCATTAAGAGTATAACTCAATCTTAAAACTTGGAATCATTACACTATTTACACTATAAGAAGGAACTTTACAATTTTGATAATGCATAGAATGTCAATCAATGACTTTTTATTACCTATATGAGCTTATTTCCAAGGATTTTTTATCACATAATTGGGTTTTCATCACTTTTAACCATAATCTATAAGCATTAGTCTTATTCCCTTAATGTAATTGCATTAACTTTCTTCTTAGTGATTTACTCAAAGGATCATTTCAATTTATCTCTGACCATACAAAATCAAATAATCACTTTATTACTCCAACAATTTGCTTTATCAACTCATAAGTAGAAAAATATATCTAATCTTTAAATTATATGACTTACTTTTGATATGAACAATAAAAACTTGATTATTATGATATGCCAACCCTTATAGTGTCAATTTTATCCATAATGGAATACTAATTAAAAAATTTATTATCTAATTTGTCTCCATACTAGCCATATATATGGTTATAAACTTAAATTTGATGTAGATTGAGTAATAATTATTTGTTTATCAAAAAAATAGAAATTTACTATAAAATATATAATAGTTGGTTATAAGTATAAAACTTATAACTTAAACCACTTCCTCATGGAGACAAACCAACACACCCTTACCAATAATTATAACTTGTTGCATTATAAGTGTTAGTTAATTCTCACAATTATATTTTGTTGATCCAAAACATTTTTTTTTTCTTTCCATCTTCCTTAAATCATCAATTTTTTGTTGATAACATATAATAAGGTTAGTAAAACAATATGATAAATAATATTGGAAAAATTCAATGATTATCAAACTTAAGTTTAGGAACCATCCTAACTATTATTTTAAAAAGCACATGCCAATAATTATACATTTCAATATAACAAATTATTAAGTATTAGTAAAATAAGACCTTATTAATCAACTATGAGTTCACTAGGCATTATACTTTGCTCTTAAAATATTTCTAATGCTTTACCAACTAATGGGCTCGATATTTTCTAAATATCTTCTTAAAATATAGTTATGTAAGGTGGTTCATCCCCCCTTTTTTAATACCCATCAAACTTCCTTTAACTTTATTGCTAAACATTTCTACAAACTTAGCAAATTATAGAGAAGTGAATGTTGTAATTAACTTTTTAACAAGGAGTCTTATCATCCTATCAAAATTAGTATCATTGATAAAAAACTATATACTTAATGGAATGCTTAAAATATTATTATTTCCAAATAACTTGATATTGCCAGATTCAATGCAAATTATCCTTCTTTGATATAATATATGATATCCAATAGAGAGAAAAACATACAAAGGCTAACAAGCAACAAGAATTTGTAAATCTAAAGCATGTTCAATTTAAAATTTCATAAAGCATAAAATTATATTTTTGTGTGTGCATATGATAGCTGATACATTCATAAGTGTTTAGACATCAAAATAGTCCTCTTGATATAATTGGAATCTGAAGCAAATTCATATGTAAATCACACGTTATCTTAAATTGGAAAAGGACATTTGTATACAATTAGAAAGGCCACTGGTTAACATATAAAAGAAGGCTATATGTTGTAAGATATAAAACACAAAAGTAACCATATAAGTTGTTAACATTAAAATGACATAAAAATTTAGAATCTATCATAGATGGAATTATAATTAGGATTATTGATATAGAATAAGAAAAACTATCATTAACATTGTAGGAAAAATTATCAATAAAATAACATAATACTATAATAAAAGTAAATTAATTAAAAAAGGATATCATATCTAAAGTATGTTAGGTATTGTCCTTAAGAATAGTTTCTTCCCCCATAGACAAATTATCTCTGTGTAGTAGGTTATGGTAGCTATCATCTCAAGATGTTATAAACCTTTCCACTAATGTGTACTTTTAATAGTAAGACAACAAAAATAACTAATTTTTTTTATTCACTCAATAATAAATTATGGATTATTATGAATAGTGTATATTGTTTTATAAGAATAAGAGGAAAAGACTAATTTATATTAGTTATAACTTAATAACTCATAAAGTAAAATAATATTGAGTATAAATTCTAATAGTAATAAATAATTAGTGTTATTATGATTCATAATAACTGATAATAGACATATAATGACTAATCTAATGATCATATGACAGTTAATCCAACAGTTAGCTTAATAGTTATAAAATGATTACTTAACCAAGTCTAAAAATATGGTAATCAATTTTTAAAAATACACTAATTTACAATATTCTCAACAATAGGATTGACTTGCAATTCTTAACATAAGTTGAAAATAAAGATGAATTAGTATACAAAAGAATTTTTTAATTTAAGAATTCATTTATGGCAATAAGGTAATTGACATGATAGGGTCGACTTGTACCTTTGAAGGAATGAGATCAATTTGCCATTGAGAGAAGTTGAAAGAGGGATATAATATAGGGGTACCAAAATTGGTCTAAAGAATGTTTATTAATCTTTCTTTCAATAACAATATAGTGGACAAAAGATCATTCATATAGGGATACCAAAAAAAGGAAAATAAATTTGATGTGAAAATAAACAATTGTATTATGGGTATTTAGAAAAGTATATGTTTTTAATCATTAATAAGTGCCCTAATCCCAACAATTGATTACTTGTGTTGTCAATGGCATGGTCACAAATTCAAAAACCATTGGACTCAACATTTCATTTTTCCTAAGATTTAATTAAGCAAGGTATATATATGATCTTGCTAAAAACAAATATAACATTAGTCCACACTAATAATTAAGTTGTATTTTGCTAAAAGTCACCTCTTAGGTTTAAAACCCTATAAATGCATCTCTTCACATTTTTGCATAATTTTTTTTCAAAGTCATGCCTCCTAAGTTAACCCTCTATTTAAAAAAATAAAAAATAAAAAATAAAAAATAAAAAATCCCCAATAATTTTATTACCCTCTAAATTGACTTTTCCTTTTGTGTTAGGCGAGTTACTTATGTACTTCATTATTTCCATAAGGAAAAATTAAATTTTCAAATGACAATGAATTTAATCTTATCTGCAACATTGATATTTATGAATAATTATTGAAAATTTAATTCAAGAATCTCAAAAGCTACCTACAACATAAGTAATTTATATTTCATAGGTAAACATTTAAATTATCACATAATTTATAGTAAATTGTACACCATATTGTAAAGATCAAGATAATAAACATAATTCATTTATCAACACATCAATTTTTTGTCATTTTCATAAATTAACTTTAATTTGCCATAATCAAATCGCTTAATAATAATTTTCTAGCAAATTAGACATGTTGGCCTAGTAGATAATGCTTTATTCGCATCACCATGAAAGAATCAAGTTAAGCTTTTAGGCCCATTGCATTTACTTTTGTCTATTAACACATTTAGATATTTTAATTTTTTTCTCCATTCCTAATTGTATACTAAAATGTCAATCAACAATAATTTTTGAAACCAAATATGATAATTCATCCATAAAATAATCTTGATGGGCTAAATTGTATAAAAATAAATTATTTTGTAAGTAGACTATATAACTTTAATACACCACAATGACAAATTCATTTTCTTTAAAAAGTATTGAAACTTGACCAACCATTATTGTAATAGATTAAGGTTGTCTAAAAAAATGTAAACCAATAATAAACACAATGATGATAAATGTAATTTTTAGAAAGATTGATTGCCACCATACTTGGAGTTAAAATTGATTATGATTATTTTAAAACATATGTTAAATGTATATGATACAAATACACATAAAAGTTATGAAATGCAAAAATGAAATTATGGATGTTATGACAAAATTAGTAATCCTTTTATTAATACTATCAATTATGATGAACAAAATAAAATCTTTTGAATTTTTTTTTTGTGGTTATATTCACATATAAAGTACATCACAAAAGTTAGTGTAATAAAACCCATAATCTTTCATTGTAAGCTTATGTTGCATATCTGTTTGAATTTTTTTGTATTTTTTTTTTGTTATAAACAATGTTAAAAGTTAAAACTTTTAAACTTATTATATGTTATACCACTGATAGGGCTACCACTAATGTAGTTTAAGGACCAATAAAATGACTAATGTAACATTATCATTAAATGCAATTGATCCTTTTGTTTATGTTTATAAAACATTTGTATATTAGTACAAATATGAAGGATAAAAAAAATATCACAAAAACAAGGGTGAATATCATGTTTTAACATTAAAGAATCTTCCTCATAAGAAACCAAGGCTTAATCCATAAAATATCCATATGAATTACACAAACATATAAAGTTTAAACTCAAACAACTCATTAGTTATATAATTAAATTTGATAAGTTATTATAATTAAATGAGTAATGATTGGAAAACATGAATTCTCTTTCTAAATAGAAACTAAAGGATATAATTTCCTACAATTCTTTTTTTTTTTAAATAAGAAGAAAAAATTAAAATATAAGTTCTTCTTTCTAACAAACTATTATGTTAAGACAAAATTAATGCATGTTATAAATCTTTTCATTGCCACGATGGAAAATAATTAAAGAAGTCATTCAGCTCCAAAAAAACAATAATGTTATCAAATCAAAAATCAAACCTAAAACACCTATTCTCACATATTTTTATATATATTGACCATATTTAAAACCCCTTACAAAAACATTTTTCTACCATTACATTACAACTTTACATTCCTTAACAATTATAAGAATTACACTTCATGGCATAGGTCAACTATCAAGGTCACAGAAAATATCATACTTATAAGTTAAAAGGAATTTTGTTTTGCCAAAAGCAAAGAACTAGGCAATAATGTCTAATAGCTTAACCAAGTTGATTATATTAATAGTAATGCCATATAGCATAATTATGGCACCATTAAATGAAGTTGTTGCTTTGCAATTCAACCTTGCAATTTTCTTATTAGATGGGAACACAAATGCACAAGTTTTGGCTTTAGCAGTAAGGTTGATGTTACATGGACTTGCACCTAAAGATCCCTTCATCTACTCTTACATCTTTAATATATATAACAAGATCTTCACATCTTTTTGTCATTTAAAGTTTAATGTGACTAACTATTATTCCATACTATTGCAATAACTGCACCTTTTAGAAAGAATGTCGTTCCATAAATTACCCCAAGGAAATCTCTATTCTTCTTTTAAGTAATAATTTATCAAAAAAATCTATGCCATAATTCATAAAAAGAAAATAAAGCTTCTTAAAATTATATTAAGATTAAAGTACTATTACTTTTTTGAACATTTTATATATACCTTAAGAATTTAAGTGGATTTGATTAGCTATGTCATCAAATGATTAAAAATATGTCAAAATAATTTTTACAATAAATCACACTTTAAGCAGACAAAAGGTACTTACTTAAAATAAAAATTTAAAAGACTTTAAACTTTTTTATCATTTATTCAAATTATCTACATTAAATGATAAATAGAGCAATGATGAATTATAATTAAGACAATCAGCCAATGCCTTGGTATTTCAAATCAACATCCCTCAACTGCACTCTTTCGTACACTATTTAGATATGTTGTTTAATCTAAAATGTGGTTAAGATATCATATGCATACATAATTTATATTGACCTTATTAAAATAAGTAATAAAGGAGCTAGATTCCCTTTAGATATATGGAGATTTAATTTCTTCACTTTAGTATAATGCAATTCTTTGGTCATTTAATTGTAATTGTCACACCATTTATATGACTACTATACTTCCAATACAAAATTTCATAAAAGGCACTACATAATTCTTTTTTGGTTTTTTTTTTTTAGTTAAATGTTACATTTTAAGAGTAATTAAAACCTTTAATTAGTGCTTTATGTGACTGCAAATAACTAAAAATATCTATTAATTAGTAACTATCTTATTATTCCTTTTCTTTTAACTTTCTTTTCCACTATAATTGGTATCTAAATAGTTAAGGATCAATGTAAGGTATTAATATTTCCTTGTAGAAATAAGCTTACCCTACCAAGCACATCTTCCATTCAACATAGTTATAACAAAAATTAAAAATTTACAATTTGCAAAATATTGCAAATTGGATCCTAAAACTTGGTTAATTTATACAATGACCTATTTCATTTATCAACTATAATCTCTTAACATTAGAACTTAGTTTTGATGTACTATTTCGATTAAAAATATTAGATAATGATTAGCCTTTTTAGATGTCAGCTAAACACTTAACAGCATTATAGTGTGAATTTTTTTGGATCATTTATCCATTTTAAAATATATCCCTTCTTAATTTACTTTCCATGGATCTAACAAAAACAAACCACAAATATCAAGCCTAACAAAACTTTTAATCATTACTAAAACACTTAAATATGTTATCATATACCTTATGATTAATACTCAATGCCCTCATTTCATCTTAATTGTCCTTGAATTTGAGTACAAATATACTGCAATCACCTCTACATTAAGAATGATAATAAGACATATCTTATTATCCAAATCACACTATTTATGATTAGAGAACTTTATAATACTAATAGGTAAATAATTCATATCATTGTGTTTACCTAATGTTTTGTCTTAGAGTTTTGACAAAATTAATATCAAAATTGGTTAATGAAATTGTTTCCCTTTTGTTACCTATCTTCAAAATAACCTTTATGAGAACAATCTAACAAAAAAACAAATTTAAATTTTGATCAGTGTGGTGAAAAAAAAAAATATAATATTTATATTACATAATAAAATTTTTGCACTTCTAGAAATATGATACCAAGCCACTATATATCTTTTAATGGACTCCACAAATTTCTAAAAGTATAAAACCAAGGACACCTTCTCGACTTTTATGCAAATTTAGTACAAATAACATCTAATAATTATTTTTAAGAATTAAGAAAAAAAACTTTGTTTAAAAGATATATGAACTAATCAATACATCATTAACCATGAGTTTTATTTTCATATCCAAACTTGATATGGTATTAACTAATAATCTTTCTGATGAAATCCTTAAAAGTACAAGAATATTGGCCTATCAATATAATTGATATATCATATCAAGTATATTAATATAATAAAAATGAAATCATGTTTTGTGATGCTTACCATGTCACACTATGAAAGGAAGTATCTAAGATGTTCATTCCAATGTATACATAATGAACAAGTTCTTAACTTAGTTTGATTAAGTCTACCTTGACTCATTAAACATGTTTATGCAATCAAAAGTGTTCAAAAAAATAGCCTAAAGTAGATGGTACCAATCAACCATAACAAATGTGTCAACTAGACTTTATATTTAAATACAAAATTTAGTATCCCATAATGGAAGTGTTATAATTTAACTCCATTTGTACAAATTTTGGGCAAAAGTAGTGTTTAGGACCCTTTCCTATTACATGTGCCCCTAATTAAACAAATAATGCATAAACCTAATTGCTTTTAATACAAAAAACTAGAAAACAAATCATTCTCGCAAGACTTAATTGCACATGTTGTTATGCCTAATCAAATCCTTTTGACTTAATTTTTTTTTTTTCAAAAAAATTAGGATAACACTTACAAAATTTGAAATCCAATGTCTTAACATCATACATCTGCATTCATGCCACATCAAAGAGTTTCCATTTAAAATCTTAATAACAATTTTAGTGATTTATCAAACAAATATTAAAATAACGAAATATAAAAAATTTTGTTAATATAACTATTATATCTAGTACAGTCTATAGAGAAAGGATAAGTAATAAAAATCAAGTAAATTTTAGTCCAGAAAGATAGAAATATAAAACCTAAACTATTGCCTTTTTTCATTCTTTTTCTTTATTGGGTTGATTCTTCTCTCTTCCTTTTCGTCCCTTTGTTTTTCTATTGACCTTATGCCTCTTTTATAATGTAGTGGCTCCACTTTTTGTTTTGGATTTCTATCTCAAGTAAATCTTTGAAAACCTTTTTGTCTCATATTTTATGATTAAATTCTCTCATGTACAAAATCAAATCATATTTGACAAAAAATAAAAACTTATAATCTTATTTTTTAACTATCTTTTACCATAAGAATTGCATTTAAAATAAAAACTATGTATAAAATACTTGATAGTGCTTAGTTTATAATAAGACAAAATTCTAATTAGTTTTATTTTTTAATTAGAATAAAATTTATTTTCAAGTAAATCTCCAAATTGGAAAAGGACTCATCTTTTTTATTCTCTTATTTTTCTTTTAACTCCTCCATAAATAATTTTTCCTTACTTCAAATGGACTCTAAATATTTACTATGATCCTCTCTTACAAAAAAAAAAAAGTAAAATGATATAAAATATTAATAAAACTAAACTTAAGTGGAACAATAATATAAATTCAAGAGTATATATATATATATATATACACAATATTCTTAAACTTAAGATTTTTCTTATCTTTAAACAAAAAAAAATTAGAAAGAAAAACAAAGAAAACATTTCATGGTTATAATTATATTGAATCTCCTAAAAACTTTTATTTTGAAATAATTTCTCATAACCAAAACAAAATTTGATACCATTTTAAGTTGAATCTTAATTTAAAACTCAATAATACTGAGTAATAAAATTAATAATATCATAGTTAATATTCTCATATCTATGCATAACTCAAAATAAATTCATACCAAATGTAGAACAATACTGATCAACCTTTGACGAGTGGATTATGGAACTTGAAAATGAGGAAGTTAAATAAACTAAACTTGGACAATTGGCAATTGAGCTAACGAAATAGGCTCGTATTAGGATTTCAATAGGTTATTTAGTGGTGCTACTTAATTGCATGGTGCTAATTATAACAAACTAGGATTTAACTCATGCGATGTAGATGTTATATTTTCTTTTTTGTATAATTTTTATTAAATTTATATGATTTTAAGAATTTTATTTTTTAGTTCTTGAATGTAAATTCTTATACACATTAGTTTGTTAATTACATAAGTTTAAATGTTATAATCACAATCATAAATTTAACAATTCTTCTATTATAGTTGTATTTTCCAAACTCACATACGAACAATAATGACACTTTAATGTGACCTATACTAAGGTGATTATGATATTAAATTACTTTGATGAAGTCATTGAAGTAAGTTAGTATTATCAAATTAAGTTAGTAAATTAATTTGATGAAATAATTGAAGTTTCGAGAGTTTTTGATTTTCAAATCATGTGATAGGCAAAAGAAATTTTGTAGCAAATCATTATTCAATTATGAATAATGATATATCGCACGAAACCAACATCCCGAGCAACCGGCCCGGGGAAGTGAGGATTTTGGTTTTGTGTCATGTATCATTAATATTGAATTATATCGTCTTGTCTTTTTCCACCAAATGATTTCTATTGAGTCCGTTTTCCATTAAGGTAAATCTTCCAGGTGCACAATTAAAATGTTCAAAGGGCTAACTGACAAGGCGGATTCATTCAAAAGCAATTGGTCTTGCAGTCGTCGTCAACCTACCTCTAATAATTTATTACTTTCAAAGGCCAAAAGTGATTCATTCTGACACAAATGATTACTTGCTTACCGCGAGGGTATGGCAATTTGCCTACCGAAACGTATGGAAATTTGCTTACTGATTCGGTCGTATGGCAATAGTGATCCATTGCCATAGCTCGTCAATGCAAATAGTTGTATTTGCCTTTTTGTGTGTGTGTGTGTGTGTGATTATATTAGCAATTTTTTGCAATTATCACTAAAATTTGCTATAAATACAGGGAAGCTGAGAGAATACAAGCAGAAAGAAAGGCGCTAGTTAACAGAATCTAGGTTAAATTGGATGATAAAAAATAAAGAGCACAGATACATTCATAAGCCCCATATGAGATGGATCTTCCAAAAATTGTCCAATTCTCGTATGGACCACTCCACCAGCCAACTCAAGTTACCGCACCGAGCCATACGTCCATTCTGATGCAGGTGCAGAAATGTCACTGGACATATAGGCGGCCCAATCCCTTTTTTTTTTTTTTTCTTAACGACGTCCTGGATCAATGCCCGTCTGGTCACAGATGCCCTGCAGGTCCAAACCCAAGATCCAACTTGCATTGGCTAGGATACTCTTCTCATCACGATTTATTCATGAAACGTTGGCAAATTACCCGTCGTTTTCTATGCCCATTGCAATTGCGGTTGATTCAGGCTCGCATCCTATTGCGTTTAAAGAGGTCAACCAAAAGGGCCCCCCCCCCCCCCAAAAAAAAAAACCAAAAGGGATTTTTTGAACGCCTCTGGTGCTACGGTCGTCGCTAACAGTTTTGTGCGACGGGGCCATTGCCTTTAGATGACGCGCGGTAATGGACAATTGGACAAAGAACGATTTAGGCGCGCCCACCAGTTCAAAGTGTGCTCAGCCACCAAAAAAAAAAAAAAGAGAGAGACGTTCCGGGTGCAGTAGTCGTGGATAAAGAGAGACAAGGGACCCACGTGAAGACCACATAATGGAAGAGAGAGAGAGAGAGAGAGAGAGAGAGAGAGAGAGAGGGAGTGAGCAACTAGCCCCCACACCCCACTGACTAGCTATAATTATGTCTATACCCTACTTTTACTTTTTTAGTAGAAAATAAAAAAAAAATAAAAAGAAAGAACTTAGTGTCTTTATTAAAATTAAAATTTATAATTTTTGATATAATAATAAATAATTTATCAAGCGCTCAACTGCAACTTCCAGTGGTTTTGTACATTCAGTCAGATTTACTTGCCGTTGGGAGGGATAACGGGATGCTCTCGTGAACCGCCCCTCGAGCTACTCGGGAGACTATGGGGGTGATCCGATGGACAAACCGTGACTTCTGAACCGGACCCCGAGTCCCATAAGTTAATATTAGTGGCGAAATTTTCAAACTTGTGAACTCGAATCCGAATCCTGAATAAGAAATCTGAAGCGATCAAAAGAGTCCTGGCCGCCAATCTGTGTCCTTGTTTTCTCGTAATTGTTAATTCGTCAAAATTACACGGCAAGTACATGCAGGGAAAGCTTGGCGTTTGCGATGAGAATTTGAGAAATGGAAGTGGGGGGGGCGGGGTGCGGGGGGGGGGGGGGCTTTACTTTACGATTTCACCGCCCGTGACAATTGTTTCGCGGGCGGTGGTGCGAGGTAGGGCCATCCACGAGAGTGGAAGTACTCGAACGCTTAATCTCTGGTAATAATAAAGCCAAGCCAGGTGAATGGGACCCACCGACCACTCCCCCACACCCGCTGAAACGACAGAGCGTGCCAAAACCTTCGCGTCAGAAAGCCCTTTCAGCACAGCACAGTGCAGCACAGTGTAGGGACACGTTACCTGCTCTCTGCTGAAAGAGCCCCACAGGCTGAATTGACTCGGCTTTGCTCCCAGGGGTCTAAAAGACCAAGCGACCCTGTTTTCAGTTCAAACTTGAACGTAACGGACAGCAAACAACTTCTCGTTGAAATTTTGGTGCTTTGGCACTGGCGGAGATGGTGGGTGAAATGCGCGATTGAAGGAGGATGGGCTATAAAGAAAATGCGCTCAAATGCAATAATGAGTGGTGGTAGACTCTCGGCGAAAACCAAAGTGTCAACATCAAAAGCATGTCCAAATTTGACAAAATCTAAGGCGGAAACGTGGGAGGACTAGATCGAAACAAACTTCCCAAACAAAGCGTCAAAAATGCATATAACTTCCGACCAAAACTTTCCGACGACGCTTAAAATCTTAGCATCATCAAGATAAAATATGCGAAGTTCTTGCCATCGGAGACGTCCTTTAAATTAATCTTATGATGCCCCACAAGTACCCAGTAATGCCACACTTCCCGGTTACTTCCGAGATGCAACAACAGAGTCACGTGACTACTAGTTAATGTTTTTTGGCTATTCTCTCGGTAAGAATCGCGGTCGTCAGATTAGAATATCAAAAGCTGTCACTAGGGTTTTTGGTTTGGTATTTCTCCATCAATGATGCCAGTCCAGCATGGGGTTCAAAGACAGTAGTCACGGAAAAGCCTTACTCATTGGTTCCAGCGGGACCAGCCTTCTAAGGACAAAATTTACAGCGGTCGAGCTTTCTCTCCATAAATACCCCTCACAGTCATTAGCCCCTCGAGAGTACAACAGCACATAAACATACCTAATTCCACACTGCCTCTCCGTCTTCGCGCCAATGCAGCCTTTGTGCAAAAGCCCCGTGAGGATCCAAGTAGACCCTCTTAATGTTCCTCTCTCTCTCTCTCTCTCTCTCTCCCTCCCTCCCCCCCCATCAACAACCTCTCCTCTATTTCCTTCGTTTTCTTTACAAACCAAACAAATGCGTTTGAGTTAAGGTTACCTTCCCCAAATTTCTTTAATGTTTTGTACGTAAGTAGTCAATTTTCTGCCCGTTACTGCTTGTCTGCCCAGTCCAAAACTTAAAATTGGACTTCTTAAATTGTTATACCAATTTGAAACAAGCAAATTAATGGTCGCCATTTCTCTTCACTTTGTGTAGATTGCTCTAATTAATTAAACGTCTTTTGCTTAAATCGATGGTTTCTACTCAACAAAACATGAATTTCGGGTACCAACTCACAAAAGTCCGTCTAGTGGACAATCATCTTCTTTATGGTGTGCTTTTCCTTCGTTCTTTTCTATTTGTTTTCTTCTTTTTTATATATAGCATGACGAACTTGCGCAGATGAGAGACATGCTGATAGTACTGGTTGTGCTGGCACTGGCGAGTTCAAGAGGAGCAGAGAGCAGACTGCCAAGGCATTTGGGCTCGCTTGAGTACAAGGCCATAAGTTGCAGAACCCACAGCGCAGCAATAACCGATTTTGGAGGGGTTGGCGATGGGAAAACGTCAAACACAAAGGCATTTCAGAAAGCGATTAGTCAGCTGAGTCGGTATGCAGCTGATGGTGGGTCTCAACTGATTGTTCCTGCTGGAAAATGGCTTACTGGTAGCATTAACCTTACCAGCCATTTCACTCTCTTTCTTGACAAGGATGCTGTTCTCCTCGCCTCTCAGGTTTGTCTTAATTTGTTGTATTGTATTATTACAATTATTAATATTTTTATGATTTTTTTAATTAAAAAAAAAGATCATTTTGCCCGTCACCTTTTAAGCAACCGAGATTTTCATAATTCTCCTTTTATTATTACTATTTTATGGCAATTGAAGATCTTGACAAGTGAAAATTTTAGTGTTATGCATCTGATTTTTTTTTTTTTTTTGAAAGAAAAAATAGTGTTATAAATGTGGGAAAAAGAAGGGTAGTTTCAACCTCGACATTTTGTATATTTCAAGTTCATAATGGTTGATTCTAATGAAACTTGACACGGCCTTTTTGTCACGGACGATGTTGTTTTTATTAGTAGGTACTAGTAAATTAAGATTAAATACATCTAATTTTTTTTTTTATCATTTACTTGCATATAATTTTAATTTATACGATAAGAGCTCCTAATTTTTAATTACAATAAATAAAATTTCTTGTTATAGTATTATTAATTATAAAATTTATTCGATATTATAAATAATTTATAAAATCAAAATTATGAGACTCAATTATGTAATATATCATAATTTTTTTCGAAATGTTTTGAAATTTATATTTGCTTGATTTTGTTAGAATTAAGAAAAAAATTTGAATCTACAAAAATTAAAAATTAAAAATTCTAAAAGGTTTTAGAAAATAAAAGTAATAATACTAAGTTAAAAAAGCTAAATTAAATATCATGATATTTAAATTTTACATAATTTTTATAATTAAAAAATTTTAAAATTGATATAATTATAATAAAAGGATTACTAATATTGTTGCGGTATAATGACGACGGATACCCTATGGATCAAAAAGTAGCCTTGCAACGTATATATGCTTTTTAGGCACACATCGATCAAATTGTTTTAGGACATGAGCGAATGGCCAGTGATGAAGCCTCTGCCATCGTACGGGAGAGGAAGGGACGCACCGGCTGGAAGGTACGGCAGCTTTTTATTCGGAACAAACCTCACCGACGTCATTATTACAGGTATTTGTGCCCCAAAAACCAAAAAACTCTCCCAAGATTTTACTTTCGAGGCCAATTTCTTAAAATTAATTATTTTTATAATTTTAAATAGTCTCTGTTGTGGGGTCGCTTTAACCGTTGTTTTTTTTCTTTTTTTTCTCACTCTTCGATAAAGGGAGGAATGGCACAATTGATGGTCAGGGTGCTTCGTGGTGGCAGCAATTCCACGGGAACAAGCTAAAATACACCCGACCATACATGATCGAGCTCATGTTCTCAGACGGCATCCAAATTTCGAATCTAACGCTCCTAAATTCTCCTAATTGGAACGTGCATCCTATTTATAGCCGGTATTCTCTTTGGACTTCTCCGGTTGATGTGTCACATAATCTCGATCAGTCCAGAGAGACGTGATTTTTGCTGATTGTTACGGTCAATATGAAGCCTTCTAATTTTTCTGTTGGCACGAAGACTTTCTTGATTGAACCCTTGACTTCAAAAGCTAGTTTTTATTATTTTTGGTAAAATTGTTCAGGGGTAAAAAGGTTAAGTTTAGACTATGATATCCTTTTTATTTCTTTTTTACTCTAAACACGTTTATTCGCGTTGCAGCAATATTATTGTGCAAGGAATTACCATCATAGCTCCGGTCAAATCTCCAAACACCGATGGAATCAACCCAGGTTTGCCCTAGTTCTTCTTGGAATCCATTACCGCTGGACAAATTAAGGACTTGTCGTGCCATTTATCCAAATCGTCTTTGAGGTCAATGGGCCATATTTTGATTTTTGGTACATGGGCCTCGCCAATAATTTCCATTTTATTCCCTTCGGCCTTCAGATTCTTGCACGAACGTTAAAATTGAAGACTGCCATATAGTCTCCGGAGATGATTGTGTGGCCGTCAAGAGTGGCTGGGATGAGTATGGCATTGCGTTTGGAATGCCAACGAGGCAACTAGTCATCAGACGACTGACGTGCATTTCCCCAACCAGTGCGACAATTGCGTTGGGAAGTGAAATGTCAGGCGGTATCCAAGATGTGAGAGCAGAAGACATCACAGCCGTCCATACAGAATCTGGCGTCAGGATCAAAACGGCTGTAGGGAGAGGAGGGTTCGTGAAAGACATACACGTGAGAAGAATGACCATGCACACCATGAAATGGGTCTTCTGGATGACCGGAAATTATGGGTCACACGCTGATAAAAACTACGACCCAAAAGCATTGCCAGACATCCAAGGGATTAACTACAGGGACGTGGTTGCAGAAAATGTGAGCATGGCTGCTAGATTGGAGGGAATTTCGGGCGATCCATTCAAGGAAATTTGCATCTCCAATGTGACAATTGGAATGGCTGCTAAGGCCAAGAAGGTGCCGTGGACCTGCACTGACATTGAGGGTATCTCCAGCAAGGTTACTCCCAGACCGTGTGACCTCTTGCCGGATCAGGGTCCCGAGAGAGTTACTTCCTGTGACTTCCCCACGGAGGCTTTGCCAATTGAATCAGTGCAGCTCAAAACGTGCTCTTACCAAAAAACCTACATATGAATTATCTTTTCTTTGCCCATTATATGGATAGCCTCTAGAGTTGTATTGCTGAGATTTGCTGCTTGAGTACTGTAAAAACTCTGGAGATCAGCCTTATATTTGAAGAACGTATGTTTTGACATATACAGCAAAACACTTGGAACAGAAGTGACGTCTTACAGATCCAGCCTTGCCATGTCCAGGCTGATAAAATGTTATTACAGCCCTGCAAATGAGTGTAGTTCCCAATTACTTTTATGTAACGAGAAAGTTTTGCAAACATTGGGTTCCCACCTACATCTGTGAAGGATTCCCACTCCAAGAACTAACAGACTGTCAATGCACTTGGGTTGGAATCAACTACAGCATCTCAGGCCTACAGCAGAGGGAAGAACTTACGCCAACTGCAGATGTTACTTGAGAACGATGCTACCCTCCCCGTATTACATGCACTTGAAAGCTACAAAGATCTGAATCCCAGACCCACCCAGCGTGGGATGCCATTTAACAATCTAATCTCAGATAGCTCAAAGAATCTGATATGGATATTATATAATAATGGTAGCAATTGGAATCAGGGAATGCTGTCCTAGCAGTACACCACATCAGATTATTCTCAGGGATCGGGGTTGAATTTTACAGATTCCCTCCAGATGAGTTCCTTGATGTTTTCTTCTGTAAATGACGGTTGTTCAAAATCAAAGCTGAACGGCCTGGGGCAAACAGGCTCCTCATTAATATCATGAAGAGGTGCCAGGTACGGGTGGCACAGTGCCTCATCAACTGCAAAAGAATTAGGAGACGCTTTAATACTTGTTCTGCGTATTGAACATAAAATCTCAAGCTATCAAATATCAATCATCATTTAACAAGCTATCATGGTGAACACATGTGCTTGCAAGTGATCTAGAAAAGATGTTCAGATAGAAATCACACCATTCCAAATAAAATGTTATTGTTTTCATGCACTGGTGTTCATTACTTAGAATCCAGCATCCAATCTCATTTTACCTGTAATGCGCCTATTTGGATCAAAGACTAGCATCTTCTCTAACAAGTCAGCAGCACCAGAAGACATGTTAGAAAATCTAACAGCAAAATTTTGTCTTGGGTATTGTGGAAGCTGCCTGACATATCTTCGAGCATTATCACTCCGTAAGAAACCAAGGCTGGAATCATCAGGTGAACCTATGAGCTTTTCAAAGAGAGAAGACAGCATGTAACCATAATATTCAAAGTATCTTAAACAGTACAAAGAAAAAACCTTTACATCTCAACAAGCCTATAATGCGTTACACCCTTCAAGCATGTTAGCCAACACAGTGGAGCATGCAATACATAACACAGTAAAACTGTATATACAGTATATCAAAATCTCATGCATTAATTTTGCAACACAAGGAAAGAGAATAAAAAAGGACCATAGCAGAATTTCTGTTTCCCATCCACTTCTCTCCCAAGTATTTATGGACTCCTGGTCAAGAAATAAATGTTTTCCCCAGATCCAGAATTCATGATTGTGCATTCTCCACTGCTGTTCAACAAGAACTGTTGCTATCCATCAAGAAATGGAATTGCAGCACACAACAACAGTTAAAATTTCAAGGAGAATAACGAGCACTGCATCATAAGACAGACCAAAAGGCATATGACTTCCAATGTCAAGCAATAACAAAACTTAATGCTTTTTACTTCTTTGGTCTCAGTAGGGCACTGTCTTCACTAAAAATATTTTTTTTTCAGTCCATTAGGAGGCTCATTGGGCCATGAACTATACAATAAGGGTAACTCTCCCCATTACCATAAACCCCATACCCCTTCCCAGGATTAGAACTGAGACCTCAAATATAGAGGTCTGAGTTCTTAACCACTGGGGTGTCCCATGAGAGACACTGTCTACACCAAAAACATTAATAAATCATAAATTTAGACAAACAGCTACAATGATACACCAGAGCAGACTTGCTGATAAACCATACATACCTCTGTGATAAGTCTCAGCTGATGAACATAGTCTTTCCCTGGAAATAAAGGCTCCCGTGTCATGATTTCACCAAGTATGCAACCAACTGACCAAATATCAATGGCTGCAGTGTACTCTGAACAATTAAGGAGTAATTCTGGTGCCCGGTACCAACGAGTAACAACATACTCGGTCATGAAGTCTGTTTCAGATGTAGTCCTTGCAAGACCAAAGTCTGCAATCTTCAGGTCACAATTAGCATTCAAGAGTAAATTGCTGGGCTTTAAGTCACGATGCAGAACATTTGCGGAGTGTACATATTTGAGCCCTCGCAAAAATTGATACAGAAAATACTGCAAAACCAACAAGAAAGACACATGTGACTTTGAGCATGTACTGTTGAAATTGGAGACACCTAGTTATTATTCATGTTTACAATAACCTCATACTGCACTGTAATTACCCTTAGTTCATCTGCTTTATGCTGGACAGAGAAGAGAAATCTAATTTGGATGCATAAAGAATCATGAAACAGATAGGGTGGATGGGAGCAACATGTCCCAATGATAAGAATGGGACACTTTGCTAACTGTGTAAGGAAAAGAAAAAGGCCAAGGGACAGATTCTTAGGCTCAACAAAGTAGAGAATTAAGCTTAAGTCATAATAAGATGCAAAAGCAGCCATCTATGACTGCAGTATGGTAGAAAATGTAGCTACAAGGTCTGAATGAAAAGATGTAGACTCATGGCCCTAACCATGAACAGTTTAATAACAACTCCTTACCCATTGTCCCATAATTAAAAAGTTGAAGAAAAATCATTACATAAATTGGAATGTTAAAGATTGTTTGCATGTCAATACTTGTGAGTAAATCCATAAAGCAACAAAAGCAGAAATAATGTCAAAACTATGTTCTCATTCATGAAATTGAAGCTTAAGTTCAAAATGCCTTTAGAGACTAGTACACACATGTGAGAACAATAGAGAAAATACATGACCAACTACATACAGAAAAATTAAGGTATAAAAAGAAAAGCCCATAGTGCTCACACGACAATGATCATCAGTCAATGGTTGGTTAGAACGTATAATTTGATGAAGATCAGTGTCCATTAACTCATAAACTATGTAGACATCATTGAAGTTCTCCTTTTGAGGTGGCCGTATGATGTCCATTATGGCAATAACCTGCAATGAAACAAGCAGCAATATGGCCGTAATTTAACTGATTTGAATAACAAAAACTGTGAGTTCATCAAATGAACAAGCTCTTCTCAGATCAGAAATGTCAAGCTAAGGCAATGAATTGCTTGTTCGAATACAGTTCCAATAAAACATCAAACCACACAGCCATCAGAATATACTCAAATGTGATGACAAAAGGAAGATTATCATCAACTATGGCCAGTAAAAATGATAAATGCTTAAATGGATGATACAAACAAAACAGCTTAATCAAATACTAGTTGGCGTTGAGTGATAAGTCAAGACATTATGCAAAGAAGAAGGAAAAAAAGAAAAAAAAAAAAAAAGACACTAACATTTTCATGATCCATGTGGCGAAGAAGCTTAATCTCCCTTAGGGTCCTTTTGGCATCTATTCGGTTGTCAAATGCATTACCAATCTTCTTGATGGCAACCTCCTTACGAGTCTCAGAATTCACAGCAGCGCTGCCGGGACAAAATCAAATAAAAAAAAAAAAAAATTCGTATCTTGCAATTATAAGTAACTACGTATAGTTCAATATAACAGCGGCTAGCTTGCCCAGGGAACAATTAAACAAGCTCCGCTTGCTATTCTTTCGAGAGACTAAAAAGATTATACAATCAGACGGAGAAAATGAATATGGCCGCCTTTTCAATTTCATTTAGATTTCAAAGACTCGGTTAGGTGTAAATAAACCCAATCTGTTTTTCCTGATTTAGAAACCTCCTGAGATCCTTCAAACAGAAATTAGATAATCGATTATGTACACAAGAGCTGAGCCGAGCTCAGAACAACATATCGATTATGCACATGAGCACGACCGCGCGCAAACCCTCGGCGCCGCCTCATCAACAGCCGTTCGACATCAAGAAATGAAAGGACCGACCTCACTCAAAAGACTCTGTAAAGCCGAGGAATCCAAAAATAGAGAAGAACTCAAAGAAGAACAAGCCCAAAGAAAGCTGCTGGAAGTGGAGCGAGTGGACGAAAGTCAAGAGAGAAATTTTACCAAACGATTCCGTAAGCGCCTCGGCCGACGGGGCGGATAGGAGGAACGTACTTTCTGGAAACTTCGAAAAGGTTACCGTACACATTGTACTGCACGTAGCGACCGCCGTGAGTGGGCGTTCCTTTGATGTGGTGCTCGCCCGAGCCAAAGCTCGACTCCGCTGCCATGCCTGTACCCGAATCCGGATCCGATTTGTCGTCGAGGCTAAACTGATCTTGAACTTGAACTTCGAACTCGGAGGAGAGAGAGAGAGAGAGAGAGAGCCAAGTTGGAGGAGGAAGGGCTAGAACTGGGGAGGGCGTGTTGGTAGGTATAAAGTAACTGGACACTTCCTTTTCGCGGATCGTGGCCCGTAATGTGAACTTTTTGAACCGGAAGCAGCTCCGGCTGACTCGTGAACAACTATTAACTTTTTATTTTCACTAACGAATCCCCCCTTTTTTTTTTTTTTGGGGGGGGGGGAGAAAGATTTTTCATTTATTTTAGCCGTTGAATTGTTGAGTCCAAGTCTCTGGCGACCTTTCTCGACGGCCTACGCCAGGCGGCGAATGCTTGGAAACAATGAGCCGGTTTAGCCATGACGTCACAATTTGATCATTAGGGCCCCACCCCCGTGGCCATGGATGCGCCAGGTGTATTGATTGCACGAATAGTTGAAGACGATCATCAAATCCAGCGACCCACCGCCCTCAATCTAAAGACAGACACTCGCACGATGAAGAATGGGTGTAAATAATTTGCGTCAATCGACACACGCAGATGCAGAATTTTTGGGGGTCTGAAATCCACCTCCTGGCTGGCTGGGTTTTGAACCTTCTTCAAGGTTCTCGTCATCCAATTAAGGCTGATTGGCATATAACAGGATCACATGCCTAGATACGCAATTAATCAAGGAAAATCTCGGGGCGGATATGACATCATACCATTGACCAGCGTGCCAGAAACTTATCCCTTCTAGCTACGCGTGCACTGAGAAGCCGTTCGGCGACAGGAAAAGGTAAGCACCGAAGGCCTATCTATTTGTTGCGTCAGCAACCCCCAAAGCTGGAGTGCCTGTGCACGGCATTCAATACAGCAGAGGCATGGGGGGGGGGGTTAGAGGGGATGCACTGGTGTTTGTCGCGCCAGATTGCCAATCGCGGAGAAGAAATGCCCACCTGGAGCAACACAAGTTGCTAGGGAGACAACTTGTTCCCTGCGGCTTGCCAATTTATGGTAGGTGATAAAAGAGTTAGTTGCCGAAGTATATAACATACATTTACAGGATACAGGACAGCATGTGCCGTTCACAGCACAAAGCAATCAAGGAATGGCATCCCTGTCTACAAAGTTGACTCTCTAGGTTAAGTGAAACTAGAAAGGCGCGGCATACGAGAGAAAGAGAGAGAGCTAAGAAATCATTTCTCGTATTGTTCCCATCGTTCACGTTACATAATTCAGTTGCACTTACAGAAACCCATATAAGAAAACCACTGTATACATCACAACAAGAACAATACAATAAGCCACACATAATGGTACCGCTGTGAAAACATCTTACTCTTATAGCGTTTGTATGCAGAAGAGCAATTAACTCCAACTTCATCATCTCACAACCCGCTCCTCCACATTAGCCCCCGGTACTGGGTCAGGAACTGTGGCTGATGCCCTCAGATTACAAAGCAAATCATCGCGCCCATGTAAGACTGTTCTGAAAAAGCTATCCACTTCATTAGCAAGAAGATCTAACCCTTGAGAGAGTTCTTCGGACGCCCTCCTCAAATGTGAAATAGAAATCTGGAATGCTTCTGCTTCCACGGGCCCAAACCCATCTTGGATCATCGGATACAATTTCTTCACAACTGTGTCAACTGAATTCAGTTCTTTTAGCACTGGAGTTGCCCCATGAGAAAATTTATCTTCAATTTCCCGTTTCACACTGGTTTGCAAATCGGAATAAGCTTGTGCCCACAAGACTGTATCAAGGATGTTCAAACCTAACAAGTTCATGGAGGAACCAGATAAGGCTGCTGCAAAAATGCTACATAAAAACACAGTCTCCACCTTAACACCATACATTGCACGCATTAACACCTTTCCTTCAGCTGAGTTCTTGACTTTTGGCAGATTTAATGATTCAACAAGACTGTCTAAGATGGAGTGACAGTTCTCAACTCTAGGATTTTTGGTGCAAATGTGCTGCCCCCAGGCATCAAGAGATGAGCGAGCCCGCATAAATTGCTCTGGTGTGTTGGAATCCAAATTATGCAGGACACATTGAATCAAGAGATGACCCCGGTTGAGCCGGGTGATCTCAGAGCTAAAACAATTGCTAATGTCGAGTAACTTAGCACTGATGTCCAAGTACACATCTATCCACCTATCATCCCAGTCAGTCACATGGTGCGCAAGATCAGTAATAAGGGTTTTTATGTCATTGTGAGTCTCTCGAAGTGACTTGATTGCTGATCTCGACCAATGCAGGCTAAGAACATCATTCTTGTCTTTTGGAATGAGTCTTCTCAATCTCTCAGCCAAGGTTTCCTCAAAAGTTTTTAATATAGTGCGGAGCCTTGGAGACAACTGAGAGCCCTTTGGTGATATCATCCGGAAAGGATTCCCAAATGGGAAGAAAGGGCGGTGTGGTTCATGAGGTTGACTCATTTGACTATTTTCTACGAGCACTTGGGGGAAAAAATAGATAGAGTCATCAATCTCATCCAAACATCAAAAGGAAATCAAGATTCCTAACCTAAGCTCATGGGTCATGGATTGCGAAACAAACAAACAACCAGATGAAATACAAGCTAGCCCTAGAACTCGACAGTTAGCATGCAATATCCAAATTTAAACATAAAAATTGAAACTTTTTTACCATCACAGACTTACAGTAAAATCATTTGGAAAAAAGAAAGAGAGAGAGAGAGAGAATAGAAATGCCACTATGACTCCAAGAATGGTCTTATCGTCAAACCATCCATCAGATTCCAAAAAGAGAAGGGCAAACCTCCAGATCAAAATTCTAAGATGAAGCAAACTTTGATTCTATTATTATGTCGGCCACCAACAAGAACACTCACCACAAACCCCGTAGCAGAATTTTAGAAATCTAAAACCTAGATTTTAGATCTTAACACAAACCCTCTCATTTTCACCAAAACAAAAGAAGAAACGATACACAGCTCATAATTCATACAAAAGCCACAAAACAAATTGAAAGATCTTTAAGTTATCTTAACTGGATCCTCGTACAACCCCCCCCCCCAAAAAAAAAAAAAGATAAAAACTCGCTCCGATTAGAAAAAACTAAGTCACAAATTTATTTTTTTTTTTTAAGAAAAAGAAGCCTAACAACTAGAAAAATTGAAGCGCGGCCGCCGGGCCTCGAGAGAAAATTAAATGACCCAAGATTGCGTCGTGCTTTTCTTTTCTTTTTGTTTTTTTTTTTTTTTTTAATAAAAGGAAGAAAGAAATCAGGAGGAGAGGAGAGAGGATCCATACCGGAACGTGTGCTCTCGCGACGGATCTGAAATTGAGCAGAGAGTTCACGGACGTGGAGATCGCTGTTTGCTTCCCTAGAAAGTTCGGCCGGCACTTTCCCGTATATCAAAAGGTGTTTGGTAGACGTTGTTCTGACTTTCTTCCAGGGGACAAGCCGTGGGGAATGCGAGAGTGAGCGGCTGTTATAAAGCCTTTGTCACAGGCGTTGCACGTGGGAAGAAGGGATTGGAGGAAAATATTTAAAAAGAGAAAAAAAAAATGGGGTCTTCGACGAACTCGGCCAGATGCCCTGGGGCTAAAGATGCCGTCGTGCGCGCTGATTTTAATAGTTTTTTTATTTTTATTTTTTCGCAATCAGAATGCGCCGATTCGCGTTGCCCTCGCCGACACGTATTGTTGACCGTCAAAAACTCTTTCTGTGTACATCTAGCGGTTTTCTTTGTTTGACGGTGCCTAATTCGCCTGACGCTGACGCCGACGCCTGGTGGTTAACGAAACTGATTATTGAATAGCAATTTTTTTTTTTTTAATTTTCTTTTTTTCGTTTAAATGAAATGCACTCGGTGGGCTAAAAATAAAGAAGACCCCACCGATTAATCGGTGAGTGGTGGCCGTCCCCCTGCGAACCTTAAGTTGGTCGTTTTTGTTTTAAACAGAAGGAGACGATAACAATTGGAAAAATCGGTACCGCAATGGAAATTCCCCGCGAAAATTCGTTTTGGATTAATTCATATTACAGGTCCAACTTTTTCTTTTTCTTTTTTTTTGTGGTTTTCTTAGGACAGAGATGGATCCGAACAAAATTTTTAACCAAGGCAAAATAATAACAAAAAAAAATTTGGTGAGAGGGTCCCCGAAAGGGAGTAAGAACATTAAAAAAAAAATTATGCAATAATTTTAAAAAATTATATATATACTCACACACACCAATGTATTTAACAAAATGATGAAATTAATTTATTCAAATAAATATTTAAATACTTACAAAGTTTATGAGAGATATAAATTTGTAGTAGTTACTCCTTAGAGTAGACATAAATTTGTGATCGTTTTAAATGATACAAGTTGGATTTTTTTTTTTATTATTATTATTTTGGATGTGCTTCAAATGATGATTTCTCGTTTGACATCTTTTGGTTTTATAAAAGAGCTGATCCTCTCTTTTCTATAAGAAATTGATTCCTTCAATAATGTAGTAGTGCCAATAATTGTTTCATCTTTTTTTGGGTGATGGCAAATAAAGATAAATTATCAGTATTTTACTTTTGTAAAAATATTGAAAGTTATTTTGTCTTCAAGTGATGATAGTAGATGAGGAATGGATTTCTTCAAGCATTTTTCTGATAAGGCATCAAAAATTGTCTTGTCTTCATGTATTTTGTAAAAACACCAAAAGTTAATTTGTCTTCAAGCGACAATAGCAGGCCAGGATCAACGTCTTGCTTTTCCTTTTTTTTTTTTTTTTTCTTTTTGGGGGAGCAGGAGAGAGTATACCAAAATAGTTATTCTTATTTCATCTTGGAGATTAATGATTGGTTCATCTTAATCTAATGCAGTTTAGGAGGGCGTGGATTGTTTATTTTGCAATAGTAGTTGTATTATTGTAAAATATTCTTATTTAGTTTGAATTACTATTAAAAGAGCCGGGAGATGTGATTTCTAGACCAAGAAAGAAAGTAGTATTTTCAGGTCTTATCTATATATTTTGTTAGGGTTTGAGCTATTTGATCACAACAAATTTTAAGATTTTGTTAAGAACTCAAAAGGAATCTCATCATTTTACCTTGAATCTTTTAGAAAGGAAAATGACATTATATTGGTTTTAGTATTCAAAAAATCAAATTAAAACCCAAAGTAAAAAGAATTTTGTTAAGAAGAGAAAAAGGGGAGAAAATCTCGATTCTTTATCTATAGGTTCATATTGCTATTTAAATAAGTCATAAGTTTCTTAGATTTTCAAGATAAGATATTTGGTGATGATCTAAAACAATTTCACTATTATTTAAACCAATTAGAGATTTTGAAAAAGTTAATTTTTGTATTGAAATAAAATAACTAAGAATTAGAAAAACTCAAAATAAAAAATTTTAATCTTATAAAAGCTTACTTTATTTATGAGAATAAAATTAATACATTGATTTTGGTCAAATAGCAACATCTTTTTCACTTACAAAAGGATGCCTCTTTACAAAATATTGAATAATGCTTACAAGATCTTTTAGTAAATGAAAAAATTTTTCTTTTCTAAAAACATATTGAAAATAAACTTTGCTCACATTTACCAAATACTTTTTGGAATAAAAAAATAACATATAGTTGGTCTACCCTACAAACCTAGTGTTAATGAAAAACAAATTCTTAGAGAAAACTAACTTATCCAAATGAATGCAAATTTGGAACAACATTACAAATAAGAAATTCAAGGCTTATAATCCAAAAAATTTATTACTAGATCCAGGTCCCTTTGGTTTTGTGCATCATTCTATGTTAATAAATAATTAGAAATAGAACATGAAATACTTGCACTAGCAATAAATTACAAACCTTAAAACAAAACTTTGAAGTAAATTAGGTATCATATTCCCAATAAAAAAGATTTACAACAAAACTACACTCTTATTTTTTTTTCCAAATTTAATATGAAATTAAGATTTTGACAAATTCATATTGACCCAAAAGATTGATACAAAACTATTTTTATTGTTCTATTTGGTCAATATGAATGAAATGTCATATCTTTTGGTTTAAAAATGCCCTTTTAGAATTCTAAAGAATTTTGAATGGCATTTTCTAACTTTATTCAAAATCTTGCCTTGTTTATATTGATGACATACTTATTTTCTCCAATTTCATTGACCAATATTTTAAACATTTGAAAACATTTATCTATGTTCCAAAACAAAATGGCTTGGGTAGTCTCCTAGTCTAAGATTTCTCTTTTTCAAACTCATTATAGATTCCTTGGTCATTACATCACCTAAGGAACTATCACTTATATTGAGGGAACCTTGACCTTTGTAGACAAAATTTTTAATAAAATTCTTGATAAATTATAACATTAATATTTTCTCATAAGTCTAAATTACATATTAGACTTCACCTCGAACATTAATTGTATTGCAAAACCACTCTATGATCAATTAAAGAAAAATCTTGTTCCTTAGACACCCCATCATACTATTATTATTTAGCAAATTAAAATTCAAGTATAAGAAATGTCTTGTCTTTATCTTATAGATCATTTAGCTCCTAAAATTATCAAAATGAATGCCTTTGAATTAGGTTATAAAGGCATTATAAAGCAACTCAAAAAAGGGCAAGAGGAAATAGTTTAATTCATTTCTACACATTGGAATGATTATAAAAAAGACTATTCTATCATAAAAAAAGAAATCCTTTTCATTGTCATCTACACCATAAAATTGCAAAGTGATTTATTTAATGAAAAATTTCTTTTTTACATTAATTGCAAATTTTCAAAAAAAAATTTACAAAAAATATATTTAAAATATTAAATCAAAACACATTGTTGCATGATGGCAAGCCATCCTTTTTATTTTAATTTTGATATTAAATTTATCAAATGAGATACAAATTTCATCCTTAATTTCCTAACCTAAGAATTTACCCAAAATAGACTTTAAGTGCCTTAAGAAACCAAAGTCAAAGGAAAAGCTCCTCTACAAAAAAATTCTGAGGAAGAAAAATCCATTGTTTACCCCTAAACCCATAAAATCCATTAATTTGGCCTAGCCTATTAAGTCCTGGATAGACATGGTTACTTTGTAATTAATGGTTTAATCTACAATATTTGGAAACGTGGCCTTTGATTCCATATCTATGGCAAGTGATGTCCTTTGATCTAGAATGGTTATTTGGTTAAAGTTTTCTATGTTTGGATTGCTTGAATTAGGATTTCTTAGGTAAGAATTTTTCATAATAGGAAAGTTTTCCTCCTTTGTAGGCTTTCCTATAATTTATGAGTTTCTTTCTATTAGAATTTTTCTTATAACTAGGCTTGTTGATTGAGTTTTGGGGTTTTAAGAGGCCAAAATCAAATTATTGGTAAAACGTTCCTATTGTTTAGGGGGTTTGTTTCATCCCCTATTTAAGACGTCATTAAAGTTTAAGATACTATCAGATCTTAAGTCCCTATCTTTGGTTAAAGCTAATCAATTCTCCATAGGTTGACTAATTATAGGGAATAGGGTTTTTAAATATAGCTTTTATAGAATTTTAGACCTTATCTTTTGAAAAAGTTGGTAAGCCAATAAGAAATTTCTCTTTGCAAAAGGGTTAGTAAACTAAAATCTCAGACAAAGATATTGTTGAACTCTTAATTGTAAGATTTTCATGATAATTCAAAGGACAGTGGGATTACCATCTTACAAATGAACAACATTCACAAATCTTAGAATCCATTCGAGTTTGTAATTTATCATTAGTTTAGGTGTTCCACATTCTATTTCTGATTATTTACTAACATAAAATATGGCTAAAAACCAAGGAGACCTAGATTTCATAATCATTTTTTAGATTTTAGGCCTTGGATTTCTTATTTGCAGTGTTGTTTCAAATCTACATTCATTTGTATAGGTCATGTTTTTGTAAGAATTTGTTCTTTTTTTTTTTTTGAATTAAAACTAGATTCTTAGGGTAGGCTAACTATGTGTTGTTTTCTATTCCAAAAGGTATTTAGTAAATCTAAGCAAAGCTTATTTTCAAGATGTTTTTGGAAAAGAGAAATTTTTCTCTTTTACTTAAGGATTTTGTAAATGTTGCTTAATTTTTTGTAAAGAGACATCCTTTTATAAGTGAAAAAGGTATTATTGTTTGGCTAAAGTCAATGTACTAATTTTATTCTCATAAATAAAGTTAACTTTTATGAGATTAAGATTTCTTGTTTTTAGTTTTTCTAAGAAAGGAATATAAGTTTCTCTATTCTAATGTTGAAGGAAATGTCATCATAATTAATAGTGTAAGCAGTAATCAAATTAATGAATGGTGTCCTTAAAATAATGATATGATGCACATTTTTAATTAATATGAAAGTGGATTTTATTTTAAAAACTCAACTTTGCATAAAAGTAATTGTTTTGTTAGTGATAGTCATTTTTATGTTGTTAGTAACCAGAAAGTCTTTCATTAGTTATTTCTTGAAATTTTTGTGGTACTATTCTTTGTTTAATACAATTTAAATTTGCTATAATATAAAATAAGAATATAGTATTAATTTTGAAATCATTTGAAAAAATAAAAGTGATTTTGATTAAATATTTTGTGAAGCAACTTATTTAAGGGAAAAGAGAATGCGTGTTGCAACTTTTTCTTAGTTGTTAAACTTTTGTAGTTTCAAATCTTCATTATCAATATATTTGGTTTATAAATGTTTTGTAAGAAGAAGTTGTAAGATTCTTACATCTTTCTATTGTTTTTATTTAAGTTTTCTAAACTCTATTTTAATGGTTTTGATTTTTGTTTGTAAATCCTAAATTATAGGAAGAGGAATTTTTAAAATTCTTTTGACCAATATTATGGTGAGGTCATATGTGTGTTCTTATTGTTTAAAGGCAGGCTTGGGAAGGTTATCTTAAGTTTTTTCTACAAGGGTTCTGAGAAATTTATCTAAATATTCTTTTTGTAAATTATGGTCAATAATAATATCAAAAGGAAATTCTTAATCTTTTTTAAGCATATTAATTTGTCTTGTTTCTAAATTAAAATACAGTGAACTAGTTTAGAGTTCACCTAATTAAAAGGACTGTTCATCATTTAAAAGTTTGAGAGAACTAAACTCAGAATTGGAGGTTTGCAGAAGAAGAGTTTCTAGTTATGTAATAATTTCTTCTTTCAATTATAGTTCTCTTAATCTACAGTTTAATCTATAATATTTGAAAATATGGCCTTTCATTTTGTATTTATAGTAAGTGATGTCCTTTGTTCTAGACTAGTTCTTGGATTAAAGTTTTTTATATTTGGATTGCTTAAATTAGGATCTTTTAGGCAAAGCTTTTTCATAATAAGATTATTTTCTTCCTTTGTAGGGTTTCCTATAATTTATGAATTTCTTTGTTTAAGAATTTTTCTTATGGTTGACATTATTAGTTGAGTTTTAGGGTTTTGGGAGGCTTAAATCAAATTGTTGGCCAGACATTCTAATTTCTTAGGAGGTTTGTTTTATGTCCCATTTAAGATGTTGTTGAAGTTTAAGATTCTTGGCAGATCTTAAATCCTTCTTTGTAGGTGAAGCTGATCAATTCTCCATAAGTTAACTGATTATAAGGAATAGGGTTTCCTAATGTAGCTTTTATAGAATTTCAAACCCTATTTCTTGAAAGAGTTGGAAGGCTAGTAAGAAATTTCTTTTTCCAAAAAGTTTAGTTTGAATTTTCCCTAAGCATTAACCTAGTAAGAAAAGTAGTTTTGTAATCTTATAAATTACTAACTTTTTTATCCTTAAAGTTGCTAAGAAGTTTAGCATTCTTGTCCTTGAGTTGTGAAGGGTTTACTATAATGTGTAAAAAGATTATTTAAAATTTATATTGATGAGTACAATTTCAATCTTTGAATGTTAGTTTTAAGTTTTATATAATGTAGTTATAAATAAGCCATAAAATTTTTTATTTTGGATTACTTCTAAAAAAAAATTGTTTGTTATTTTAAAATATATCACGAGTTATTTTTTTATTCAAATATATTATGAATTCTATTAATTCTAAATTTATTACATCATTATGTTCATATGATGAATTTCATTAATCCTGTCGTAGGAAAGTTTAATGTGATACATAGTGTTACATAAAATTTTCATGTGGTAAGGTACAAAGTAAATATGGATTTGAGAAAAAAAAAAAGAAGAAAAAAAAAAGCAAAACAACACAAAAATTCAAGGTATTAAGATGTTTTATGCTCTCTTAATGGCATAGAATGGGTAACCTAATATCTTATTGACTAAAAGGACTATTAAAAGCTTAAAGGAAAATTCTAAAAGAACCTAGAGAAAATTTTTACAAATATAATTTTGCTAGTTAAGCATTATGTGAATTATTAAGGAATTATAAGAATTAGCTAGGAATTTTTATTTTTTAGTTAAATATTATTTTAATTAGTCATTAAAAAGTTTTCCTATTGAAGTTATGATATTTTATCAGTTAGTTAGATAATTTTAATTATAAATAGGTATGCAAGTCTAAGAGTTAAACCATCTCAGTGAATGGTGAATTTCGGCTAAAAAGTAGATATTTCTATCTTTAATGATGAATATTTTCTCATTATAGTTATTTTAAGCCAGTCATCATTCATTGTGATCTATTATTAAATATTTCTATTCCTATCACAAAAATATCTTTCTCATATCTTTCATCATAAAATTTCTTTAATTTTTTTTAATCTTATGTAATATACTTAAAACATTAGCAATAAGTAACATGTATGACTAGAAAAAAACTTACTCTCAATAACCTTTTGGTGTATAATGCTGATCAATGGTGTTCTTTCTTGAATCTAAAAGAAATCATAATATCATTGAACTTAATATATCATTGTAAGAAAATTTATTTTAGTTCATATTTAACTTTTAGTTTACACACATTTAACCTTTACTTTTAGTGAAAAAACTTATAATTCATCTATGTAAGCTTCCTTTACAAGATTTTCATTAACAAAGGCGATTTTCACTTTTATTTGATGTAATTTTAAATTATATTGGGTCATTAATGTCATAATCATATTCAATACTTTTATAACTGTAAAATTGAAATTAAATCTTTATTTATTCTAACAATAAAATCTTATTGTTGTAAATAAAATACATAATCATCTAAAATAATTAATTTCTTTTCTTTTTGAGACTTTATTAATACTATCTTTTATGATTTATTTACATTAGTTAATTGTGAATTAGTTTTTTTTTATCCAAATATTTTTTAATTAAAAAAAAGGATAAAAGAACTATTATAAGTAAAGAAATATTTACCTTAATTTCTTTTATATTCACATTTTAACATTTATTACTCTTATTAACTTTACCATTTTTAATGCATTTTGTATTACTAATTTTTACAATTTTTGAACTATGATTATACTCTTTAGACATCTTTAAATAACCAATAATTTAGTTACTAATCATTCAAGAGTTTAATTTCTTTCCATGTGAATTCTTGCTTCTGTGAAGTAATCTTAAACATTGAAGTGCCTTAAATTAGGTTTTCTTTACATCCACAATTCAATAACAGTACTTTAAACTACCTTATTAGAAACTCTATTTAACAAACAATGCATACATCTACAAAAATTTGGATAAAAAGAAATTACTCATTATACTTTAACTATATTTGATAATGTCTAATTATACCTTTTTGTCACATCTTTTGCTAAGAAGTGTATGCCATGACTTTCAAGAAATTTCACAGATAGACCTAAACATTAACCCAAATCATTATATTTTCTATAATATTCATTACTGTTATAAGATTTTATGATTTTCACTTTTTATCTAATTGTTTCTAGCCTTTTTTATGTATACCTTAAGGGTATCCAATGATTGAATTTTTATAAAACAAATAATATAACTATAACATGAAAAATATTTATAAAGGTGATTAAATACAATTTTTTTGTTAAGGGCTATAATGTCAAAAGGTTTATAAATATTGGTGTGTATAATTTCAAAAAGTTAGGTACTTTTTATGACTTTTTTCATGTTATATTTGGTTTGTTTAATGCAATCCATATATGTTCTAAGATCACAAAATTTAAATTTAAAAAAATCTCATTATTAACCAATTTTACTACTATTTTTTTGGTTATATGACCTTAATATTTATTTTATAAGTAAGCAAAATTTTCATTTATCGTATTACTCTCAATTCTAATATCATAATGCATAATAAGTAAAGATTCTTTTAAATTATATCATGTTTTAGTTGATATAAAATATTAATAAAAATACATTAAAAAAGTTTATATTCTTATATCAATTGAAAGAATTAGATCATAATAAATCCTTGTATCATTATAGATACATAAATAATAGAATTGAATCAAGCCACCAATTATTATAAATAATTTTAATTAAATTTGATTTGAAATATATTAAGGTATTTAATTTTTCTTTCTTTGTCGAATTAAATCTTATATTTTGAATAATCTTTTTGATATTTTCTAACATTCTTTATAGAAGTGAAGATTATCACCCTTTTTATCATAAGTAAGCAAAATTTTCATTTGCCCTATTACACTTAATTTCAATATTATGTTGCATAATAAGTAAGGATTTTTTTGAATTATATTATGTTTTGGTTAATATAAAATATTAATAAAAATATATTAAAAAAATATTTGTGGTCTTATATCAATTGAAAAAATTAGATCATAATAAACTCTTGTATTATTATGGATACATGAATAATAGAATTGAATAAAGCCAACAATTATTATAAAGAATTTTAATTAAATTTGATTTGAAACATATTAAGGTATTTAATTTTTTTTCTTTTTTAAATTAAATCTTATATTTTGGATAATCTTTTTTATATTATCTAACATTTTTTACAAAAATAAAAGTTATCACCTTTTTGTTCCTTCTTTTTAACTCAAAAAATATAAATAAAATATTTCCTTTATTAATTATTTGACTTTCACTTTTATTCATTTCTCAATTTTCTTGTCCGTAAGATTAAAAAAGCAACTCATTTAATTTTTTTTATCTTTATTTTCTTTTATAGAGCAGCCTTGGCCAATTCAATAACTTTTTACTTTTCTTTTATAGTGTTGTAATGAATTTAAAATATTTAATCCTTACATTGAATTTAGCATTATTTATATAAATAATGTATTAATATCTTTAAAATCTAGGAAGGAACACTGTATTCATTTGCCAAAATTCTTCAACATTGTTAAAACAAATAAATTAGTTGTTTCAACGAAAAAGATGAAATTAGTTCAAGTTAAAATAGAATTTTTAGGTTACAAATACTATTATTTCTATAAATAGATTAATAGAACTTACTAGCAAATTTTTTGATGACATAAAAGATAAAATTCAATTATAATGATTTTTAAAAATTTTGAATTATGTTTCAAATTTTATTTTTAATTGAAAAATTATATGTTTTCATTTATGCAAAAGATTTAGGAAAAATCCTAATGAATAAAGTGAAGAGATGACAAAAATAGTTTTAAAAATAAAATCAGTAGTTAAAACTTTATCTTATTTAAAAATACTTAATAATGATGTTTCTTTAATAATGGAAATAGATAAGTCAAATGTAGATTATAGGAGAATCTTAAAATAGAAAGTAGAAAATAAAGAATTTGTGGTAAGTTGCTATTTTGGTATCTAAGAATACTCATAAATAAATTATTAAATTGTTAAAAAGAAAGTTTTAGATATAATTGTATGCATAATGACTTTTCAAGATAATGTTTTCAATAAAATTTTTTTTACTTCGAGTTGATTGTCAGCCAACCAAGCTTATTTTAGAAAAAGATGTAAACAATTTGAATTTTAAAAGTATTTTTACAAGATGATAAGCATTATTTTTAAATTCTCATTTTGACATTGAATATATAAAAAGTAATTCTAATTGCCTACATTATTTCATTTCCAAAGAGTTTCTCAAGGATAGTTATCAAAAATACATTCAAAATAGTTGTTCACAAAAATCCTGTCCCAAGACATGTTACTAAAATGTTCACCGCTTTGGCACAATTGCCACTAGAAGAGATTGTTGCGCCAATTGATGTTACAGAAAGTCCTACTCCTTAAAATTATCAACAGGCGTTACAACTAAGACCTCAAACAGCTTATACCACTACTACTACAAAGTCTTGTAGACCCTTATCTCCAACCCTCCTGAATCTCCCACCAGTTAGACCAAAGGTCTCTTATGGCATCATCACCAATAGAACCAGGAATTTCTTCAACCTCATCCTCTTCAAGGAAAACTCCTTCAATTTATTATGTTAAACCAAATACCATACCAGTCTGTTTAGTTGAAAATGAACAAGGCCCAGCCAACCAACATCTGGATTTAAAAAAAAAAAATTCTTCCAGGAGTCTTTTTATACGGTTCTAATATTTTTAATGAAGACAAACACAAGAATAGAGGGTTTTATGAGTATACACTCATGCATATCCAATATGTGGAAATTATTCACAATAGAGACCCAAAAAGGTCCCAACAGGATTGCTTATTCAAAAAGTGAAATAATGGGAGTGTTAAACCCTGAAAAATTTGATCAATAGAACTTATGCCAAGGAACAGGATGCTCCCACTTATTACCACCATCGATTCTCATAGGAGTTCATTTCACTAGCATGTAATTATCAGGATTACATTGCTGTCTAGACAAATGTCTTGTACATGAGAAATTAGAATCATTCATGGTTCCTTCATTTTCATCTTGATATAATAATGGGCTTTCCAAATTTGGTTTCATGGATGGTGGAGAAATTTCAAGATTGAAGACAAAAACTTTCTAGAAGAAATCATAGTTGTAATGTGACTATTATTCCCAATGTTGAAATGGATCAACTCTTGCTACATGCTGTCACCCCATCATATTCAAACTCCCGCGGATCTTAAGCTATAACTATATCGTTACCAATCCTCATCCAAACCGACTAGATTGGCATGTTAGCGTTAAATGGTGAAATGGTATTCCTAACGAACAGGCCAATCTAAAAGCAGTAGCAAAGCATTTTAATGTTTTGATGCCAGGCAAATACAGGATAGAAGTTAAATTAAGAAAGGATGGCTACCTTCCTCACCACAAAAAGCAAAATTGAAGCAGACTTGGCATCGCGAGAAGAATACAAGCAAAAGTTAGAGACAGCCTTATCCCAAAATTTCTGAAGCAAGTTCCTCTGGACACGATGATGATGACGACGACGACAGCTATTTTGATAATGGAGAACCAGACATAATTCAACACTTTATGGCCGAGGAGAATCAGAACCCTTAGAAGATATGTTGGCCATGTTGTAACGATGCAAACAATTACGTTGCTCCTCAATTATTTAAATCTAATGTAGTTGCCTGAGATTTCAAAGTTATTCAAATTCGTTCCTTTGCATCTCCAAATAGAAGATTTCAGTTAGAAGAGAGGGCAGAGCGAATTTGAGAACGAGTCCCTTTGCACAAGCATGAAGCTCTTAAGATGTCTTCTTTCTATTTCTGTTAGTTTTCTCGTCAACTTTAATCGACGTTATTTTGCAATTGTTAGGTGTTTTATTACTTGCCTTTCACGATGATATATTCTCTCTGGAAGCATTTGAAAACAATAGAGAAAGTATTTTAAAACTAATACGTTATTACTGGAGATCTCATATTACAAACTCGGAGTCAATGGCTTCCGAGACAAGTTATATGGTGGGTGGAGGGAGTATAGAAATACAGAGAGTTCCATTTAATATTAGAACTTTTGAGGGGCGTGAAGAAATAGTTCCTAGATACCTGACCTGATGGTGTCCTGCAATGTAAAACATGAATCGGAATGATGGCTTGTTATATAAAATTCATATTATATAATTTTGGTATGAATTTCCTGATTGGGAATTTTTTTTTTTTTTAAAAAGGGAATTAGATTATATTAATTGACGTGTTTGTCCTTGTAAATGATGTATTTGGGCGTCTTTGCCCGTGACATTTTTCAGTTTTATCAGAGTTGTTTCGTAATGTGTGATATAATGCATCTTTTATTTTTAGCCACTGTTAATTAAAGGAAAGGTGGAATCTTCGTCGTTAGGGAGTAGACGACGACAACAACAACAACAACAACGTGGTCACTAGTCATGGAGTTGCTTCAGTTGTATTGCCGCGTGTCAACATCTCGGCCCCCGTTTTTTCCTCTCTTTGTCTATCGCAGTTACTTTATCTTCTCCCTCTTTTTTTTTTTTTTTTTTTTTTTGCTTTGGGACTATTTGATCGGATATCATTATCATTTTTATCGAAATTTTTGGGTCTTTTGATCGGATGATGATTTTATCAGACACCCAAATCGATGTCGTCGCACGAACAGAGCGTTCCGGTGTGACCCGATGGCACAATGGTTGTTGGGCTCGCTCGAAGCCCATCGTCCATTTGTTTTCCTGAGAACTTTCGTTTTATACGGGGTTTTTATTGAATTCTATTGTTTCCTGGAGATCACAGCCCAGCGCAACGACTCCGATTTGCAATTTGCTAGTGACCTCCAGATAGAACATTTTTTATCGCGTTACTCCATATGCAGACAGAAGTAGGAAACAGGACTTTGGTCGATTATGAAACACCAATAGTTGAAACCCCATCTACGTGATTAGTAGACAGAGAGAGGAGACCACATGGAATTGATGGAGACTTCTCGTTCCTTTTACACGCCATTGACTGCTGTGCTCCCTTGAACAGCTTTCCGCAGCTCCCTATTAAAATATTGAAAAATACACAAAGAAGGAAAACCCAGCTCGATAACGTTTTTATTTTCACCATTTCCGATTCGTGATTTATCCTTTTTCCATTTGATTCGAGCCAAAAAGATCATTACTTTGATTCCATTCTAACACTAACGTAATTTTTTTAGCCCCTGCACGCATTTATCCTTTCATTTTTCAGCTCTTTTCTCACCCGTGAATTGAGTTCTGACACAAGAAAGTGTATACGAAGTGTATAAAAGAGTGAAGCTCCAACAGAACCCATGTCAAATACCATTACGAGAGCCGACTCCCATAATCATATAATTCTCTTTGCCAATTGTAATGGAAATGAATCAGCGAGTCTTTTTCTTCAGTTCATCAAGTGCAGCCAGTCTTTCCACAAGGGGAGGGTGAGAATAGTGATATGCTGAGTACCAAGGATCGGTGTTCATGGCTGACAAATTCTCCTCCTGAAACAAACATCGAACATAGTATTCAATCAGTGCATTCCCATCAGTATCCACCCAAACAACACAGCTGTGTGTCATGCCAGGCATGCAAATTGATATCATCAGCTCATTACATGATAACCATTGTGGAATAGAAAAGCATCCAAAATAATGACCTCAAGTTACTTAAGGTTGATGCCCTCGAGCATTTTAAGAAAGAAGCCATCTCCCCCTCCGTCAATAAATGACAAGGCAGAAAAGTATACGGAAAAACCAAAGCTGACTATAAATCACCTGTAGTTTAACAAGAGCAGCACGAAGAGAAGAGGCATAACCAAGCTTCTTTGCAAAAGCATCCGCCTACACAGAACAGGACGCACTTTCAACAAGACGTTGATTTAAAAAGGCTTTTACCAAAGGCATAGAGACAGCATGAGATTACCTGAAACTCAAAAGATCGGCTTACAAGATTAAGACCAAAGCTCACCAGATGTTGCAGAGGTATAACGGTATGCTGCAAACAATAAGATTAGACAGACCTGTTAACAAAAAATTGTGACGGCAGCCACTGGGTAATCTGCATGGGTGGACTCCAGGAATAGTGTCCCCCAATCCCCCCATGCCACTCTCCAAGCGTCGCCATTGATACGATTGTATGATATAGCAATACCTGAAATATGATCAGTCCTATGAGTACTGGCTGTGTGTCAAACCCAAAACTTCGAAAAAGATCAGTTGAGTTCCTGACAAGAGTGTATCCTCCAAATTGTGAAAGTGTGAGTATCTGCATTGGAGCACAGAACTCACGAGGAAGAGTTTAACATGAAAAAAATAAAAAGGTAATTACAAGGCATATCAAATGGGCTAAAACTAGTTCACTTGGACTACAACTAGCTCACTTGGGCTAGAAGCACGAACAAGGCAGATTTGCTCGGGCTTAAAGTATGGACAAACTAGAAATTCGTAATTGAATATAAGGATAGCGTAATTAAACTCATCATCATTTGATCATAGAGGCTCTAATACCAAATCAAGAAATCAATCTACCTAAAAACTTAACCTGTTGGGTAAAGTCTAAGATATAGATCATATATTATACTTCACAATAGTAATAACCTGACAAAATTCAGTGAGAAAACAAGCTAGAAGCCTATAACAAAGCCAGGGGCATTCAAAGGAATAGGTGAAAAGAATCTCCACAGTTTGGCTCTCATACCCAACGCCATGTTGAGATTCAACAAACTGTTTTAGCACTTCCGAATTATGACACCTTTAGTTTCTATCCAGTTATAAATGCATGAGTAACAAATGCTAGAGCAATTATAAAAAAAATTTCTTAATGAATATTGCATGTGGCTTCTCATTGAATATGGTCCTAACTGCCAAGAACAGGTCAAAGTCAAATAATCTTAAGTGTTTTGCACAACAGTATACCATTCATTCCAGAGAAGGTTAATTAGCCATTCAAATTCCACATCCAATTTAATTTCCCCGACTTTTCCACTTATTGTTCACATTTTAACATATGTGAACCATTCTTGAATTCTGAATAGCTCCCAATCCAACTCACAACAAAACGCATAAAACTCACACCTCAAAATTTACTATAGTTGGCAAAAAGGCTGTTTAGAGCATTCCTTTATAATCAGGTTCGTCATACGAAGTTTGGCCCTCATACAGAAAGCAATCAAAGGCTTAGAGCACAAGAACAAGCATGACAATGTCTTATTTGGGCCCCTTGTCAGTGACAGCTCTCCAACAATGCATCAGGTACTTTTCTTTCCAATATGTTCTTTTACCAAGCAAGTAAATCACTCTAAAAGTAGGGACTAGTTTACCATTATTTTAGTAGAGAGTGGCAAGCATACCTGCACAGCAATGAATGAGTACATTGTGTGGTTAAGTTTCCAATGCCCCAATTCATGGCCAATAACAGCTACAATTTCATGATCATTTTTACACTGTAAGGCATCACAAACATGTAAACAAATTTACGCATTATAAAGAACACTGAATACACTTTTAACAGTGGAGAATAGATGAGAGCATTGCACACAGTGCAGAGATGTTCCTACCATATAAGAGTTCAAAATGAAAGGAAAAATAAGAGCCACTCATTTATTCATTTATTTCCTCTGGAATACAATTTTAATTCCAAACTCTTCATTTCAGTCACTAGGCTGACCAAGTATTATAGAACGGTAACCATCTATTTTATAGCTGTTGGGCTATAGTAAATCAGCACATTTTATGGATGTATTGGAAGCTATATCTACTAAAAGTCAATGAACTTAGCAGTAAAATGATGGATATAACAGAAATGCCTCCTCACCTGCTGAATCAAGGTGTCGTAGAGGACAATTCGCTTGTTCTTGAAGAACCCATACATATAGGCCTGCAACAGAAGATGTGATAATGATGGATATCACACTCAAAGAAGAAAAAACTAAGAGAAGTACAGTGCTACTAAGAAATGAGGTTGACTCAAATTCATAGAAATTGCCAGCAAACATGTGCCACACAAGTGCTCACTACCGACAGACTCACACATTTGTTGCATTTTAACAGTACTTTAAGATGGGCAGTGATTTCTCTGCCTTCCCCCAATGAAAACAGAGGAAAGCAGCCAAGAATTTGTCTTTTTTTTCTTTTATTTATTCTGTTTCTCACTAGAATTCCTCTTACACTACTTATTTGACCTCGACTACACAACATATTGATATGCATAAGATTAACTTCAGACCCAGTGTAAGACAAGAACATGAGGTATGACAGAATCCAATGTTATCTCATAGAGTTAAATAAAAGTAACACCAAAGACACAAGAAAGAGGAGGGAAAATAAAACTTCCTATCAAACCACCCAAGAATAACAACCAGAAGAAAAGGACAAGAGAATGCTTCTGGGAGTAGGGGGCAGCAAACAATTCAAATTGGGGTCAGATGCTGCAAATGCTACAAGAGTTGAATCCTCACATTGCTATGGCTTGACCTTGTGGATCCATCCACTACAAACAATTTCTTCAGTGGAAACTTGAGGGAGGAAGCAAGATTCTCAATTTGTTTCCTGAGATCACCTTCTGGAAGCTATGCATCACAGCATAAGAAGGGGAAATAAGATGCCCAAACCTACCATTACACTGGGGTAGATGAACTAAACAGTGCCCAAAGAATTGAATACTCACTGGGGTGAACTTGTTGAAAAGAGGTGCTATTAAAATTGGGTAGAGCGTCATCATCACAAGTGAGAGAACAAACATAAATGCCCATAGATAGATAGCCAAGTAAGGACCTCCTTTCTGCAACCACAAGCAGTATATCAATGACCAAATTCTGGTGATAGTAATAAAAGACTGTAAATATACTCCATACTTGAGATGAAAAACTCATACCTGTACTATTAAAATGATGGCTGAAACAATAGGTGGGCCAAGTACAATTGCAACGCAAATTCCTTTGACAAAGTCTCTCAAGAATAACCATATTGTTTGCTGTAGAGAAAAAGAAAAACTACATCAAAAACCCACAATAAATTTCACATAAAAAGAAAGGAAAATGAAACTGTCACAAGATTTGTGCAGCTGATCACAAAGAAAACATATCACCTAACATAAAGAATTAGTACTTTTCTAAATGATAAAACTTTAAGAATGACAAGATTTAGAGAAGGAATACAAACTTTATTGAAACCATGGCGAGCCTCAATCACAAAAGTTGAATAGAGTGAAAATGGCAAATCAGTGATCTGCATGGAAAAATACAAATAAGCACTGGTTGTGTAACTTGAAACTGTATAATGAATTGAATGCACAAGGTAAGCCTACTGCTACAGCAATCCATCCTGCATTGTAGACAATGTGAAAGATGCCACAATCATTCAATTATATAAGAACAGTAATGCATTATCATATTAAATGGGAATGCCCTTTCAAATCATTACCAACAAAAATTACTAGTTCAGAGTGTTACTTAAAGTGAAAAAGCCTGGCTTTCATCTGCTGTGCTGGTTGTGTTACTAACTTAGAAATTTTGACCAAGGCCTTATGATTGCCAAAATAATCCAGGCATGTGTACTACGGACCTTTATGCTGATTCTTGACCACATTTGGGCCAGTGGTATACAGGGCATTAATGCAAGATGTACTCCCATTACACAAAAACCATCTAGGATTTTGTACTACAGAATTTATGTTTCCCCTCATTTGAGTAGTTTGCAGGCCATCATTAAGGGCAACATATGCTCCCTTTACACAATCAGTTAGTATACATGGTGCCATATGGGCAGAAAGATGAATTGTGTTGTGCCTCGTTAAACATTTAGACCAATAATCAAAAAAATAGGTGCCATAAAAAATACTTTTGAGTATTTAGCAGCATATTCAAGTCAGTGGTTCTAACAACTATTCAAAGGTGAGCCAGAATAGGCAAATGTTGTGTGTGTACCTGGGACCATATCATAACACCAGCGAGAAAAGAAAGAGTGTGAAGTATTTCATTGTCCGCATTGAGACCAACTGAAACAAGAAAATTTCCTGATTTCTGCAGTTACGAAGATACATTAATGAGGACAAATCCAAGGCACAAAGTCCTAAAAAACAAAAAAGGCCGACACCTGCAGAAACAATCACTTGCCTTCCAAAACCAAGGCAGAATCCCGAAGAACAAAATGGCAGAATCCAGCAGTATAGTCACAAAATCATGAACAAAATTGAAATAGCTGAAAATAATGAGACACAGAAGGAGAAAACATTAAGGTAATTGAAATCAGGGAAAGAAAACTGTCATTTTAGCAATCACAGAAAGTCAAAGCAAGGTAATAGTATGAAATTATGCAGAGAACTGCATGAAACAGCAAACCTTTTATCAAGGCTATAAGCTCTAGACTTTTTAAACTTCTCTGGGCTGATTACTCCTTCCAAAGTTTTTGGGAGGGTTGGCAGTTTCAGTGCAGCATGTTGACGCAGATCCAAATAGGTCTCAAAGATGTACATCAGTATCATAAAACCTGCAAATTATGGAAAACATAGATGCAATTACAGACTCTGCCAAAGAAAAATTATCAACCACTGAACCACGAATCAGAGGAAGTTCAAAATAATATGGCTCAAAGAAGCATCGGACTAAAAAAATCCCAAGGGCATCCCAGTTCACAAAACTCCCACACGGTAGGATTAGAGAAGCACTAAATGTATGCAGCCTTACACTAGGTTTTACAAAGAGTCTTTTTCCTTGACTCGAACCTTTGAAGGCCATAATGAAGTACCCCTACCATTACAATGAGACTTGTCCTTCACTAAAGCAATTCCAAAATGGAATAGAAAAATAAAAGGTCCCAAATTCTTGTCTTTTAATGGCTTTTAACAGTAGCATCCTCAGGTCAACAAATGCGAATATAATACCCACTCATTAAAATGTTACTATCCTCATCTAGCTTCCACTGTGGGCAGGCATAGTGCCCCAGATTCAGGTTTGGTTTAAGTTTTTGCATCCTGAGAATTACTTAGACTTCCATCCAAAGCACCTCTCAATGAGTAAAGAATGCATATGAAGCATGGGATGCCTCAATCACCACGGAGGTACCCTATGTGCAGTCTTTCCGCTGACACTTGAACTCAGAACTCAGATGGTGTATGACCATATTCCCGATGCAGAAAGCCTAAAGCATGTCCATTCCATGTAGTCTTATATCTGTCAACCAAGAACTACAGGCAGACTGAAAAGCAGAACCTAAGCAAGAGTTTTCATAACAAGCAGGAAGGCTCATATTACCACACCTAAATCAGTTACACAAAAAATTATCTATATATAGCCCCTTAATTAACTCTTGTCTCCTGGCATGCAGTCAACATTTCTCCAAACTTGCTTTGGTAGAGTTTGTTTATAATTGGTTGTGCAGCAACCTTCATAATGCCCAGATAGCATGGGTTAACAGTATTGGTGTCTCTAATAGCATCAGTTGGGGACAAATTTCTAATTTTTCATTCTTTTTTTTTTTTTTTTCAAAAATTTCACCACCAACGTTAAATGCCCCAGAACTTCTTAACGTAAATACACTCGTTATCACTTAGTTTTTCTTCACCCATCAAGTTCAGCTGATTTTTTTTTCTTTAAAATAAATAAAAAAATAAAACCCCAGCAAAACAGGCATTCAGGAGTCTTAAGTTTTCTGTTGCTTTAATTTCTACCGGATGCACGAGTGCAAGGAACAGTAGAGAAACAGTGTTGAACATCTTAAAAAGGAAAAAGATACGATCCTTGGGCATTTAAACCTCAAGTGTCTCTCTTTCCACAAATTTTCTACCCAACCATACAGAGTATTCTTCCACATAAAGAAGCCCCACACTCAACAAAGAGAATAACGAGACACGCCCAAGAAAATACGAGAGAATTAAAAAAAGAATAAGAAGATAAACGAGAAACCCCCAACCAGCTTATTTAAGCACTCAGTTAACATCGCAAATCGATTTTCAATGCCAATGCTTGCAAAACAAAGCAAAATCTTTTTTGAAATTAATGAAAAGGAAAATAATATAAATAAACAAATGAAAGGGGGCAAAAGAGAATAGAGAGCCCAAAGCTGCAGTAAAGACGACCCCCGTGTAGTAGAAGAAGATAAAGGGCAGTAGCTTGTGTACCAACAACGGCTTCCATGTACGGAAACCCCATGGCTGAATCGGAAGAGTGCAGTTTCTGTGAGGGAGGGGAGGCAGGGTGAGGCTCTACTGGAGGAGGGAGGTTTTTGCTGTTGTTTTATTTTTTTTCCTTCGTTCGGGGGTGGAGGTGGTGGTGGTGGTGGTGGTGGTGGGGGGGGGGGGGGGGAGGAGGAACGACATTATTTATATCACACGACGCCGAATTTTGCTATATGATGAAAAAAAAAAAAAAAAACAAAACAAAAAGGGTTTTTTGTAAACCAAAACTTGATCATTAGCGGGGGATCTAACAACTCTAACCCAAAAAATGAAAATAAATAGATAATTAATTAATTATTAGATTTTCAAAAATCGAAGTTATTTTTTATTTGAAAATAAATAAATAAATAAATAAATAAATAACAAAAGTGACTTTCTGTGAATGAAAATTTGAAAAGTGGTATTTATTTCGTCCTATTTTAATTTATAAAAAGAATATGACCTATTGTTAATGAACTTATTTTTAAAACCAGGATACGATGGCCCGAAAATAAGATGCTTCGTTAAAATTCTGTCTCTAGAAATACCCTCTTTTTTTTTTTTTTCTTCCTTCTTTCCTCCTTTCCTATTTGTCTCCCTCGATTCGTTGCTCGTAGATTAGAGATATTAGCTGTAGTTGTAATCGATCCTTCTCCAAGTGAGATTCTTTTTTCTTGTTCTGGTTTTTTTTTTTTAATTTTTTTCGCTAACACATTATACTAGTTCTTTGTGGCATTATTTTCGTGGTACATGGGTCCACTAGAGTCTTTCACATTTAGATGTTTTTGTTTTTCCTCCCTTTGTTTTTTCCAGAATGACATAGGCATTCAAGCGAGGAGTGATAAGTGATGGGGTCTTTTTCTTTTTTGTTCTTTTTTTTTTCTTTTTCGAAATAAATGAAAACTCCACCTCGAACATCTAATTTTAGGTCTCACATCCATCCATTCACGGAAAAGTGTGGGAGTGTCGTACATTATAGAAAGAAGGAATCCCATGCGCATAAGTTTGTACAGTCATCCGTCTTTCTCCCTACTGCATATTCATCCTTCCCTGGCAATTTTCTTTCCTTTCTTTCTTTCTCGTACACAGCGGCCGATCACTGCACTCCAGACCACACCAGAGTCTACACACGGTCCTGCATAGAATGTCTAGTCAGTGCAAAAGGCAGGGCCCCCACCTGTCTTGCTAAAACGCATCTCGTTCACGAGGTCAATGTATTCTCAAGAACCCCTTCTCCTCCCACCAAGCCAAGACCCCTGGCTAGGCCTCAAAAGCTGCTTAAATAGTGCCATTTTGGGAACATTCCAGTGCTCCACATGCCTGCAAGTGTACGAGTAACTACTGCGGAATCAAACAAATACACCCAAAAGATAACAGATTGAGTCGCGCCATGCCTTTACCTGCATACTCTTCCAGATTGTGCATTGTAATAGTATTCTGTATACCCAGTAGCTGTGATGGTAACAGGATAGATTCATTTACAGTGGTGTTAATTAGTAACCAAGTGGATTCGCCTCAGTATGTATGCTTGATAAGAAGGATGAGACGTACCCGAAAGAATTGGCCTCCACGGAAACGACATGATGCAGCTAAATCTCCAGTGGCCAATTCCCTTATCCTGCCACCAAATGCCGAATGATGACAACAGATGACTAAGGAACCACCCCTACGCTAAAATGAGATGACCAGCCAGCGAACTGGTATGGCTAGGGAACATATAAATATCATAGGCCATGTGGCAGCAATGTTAATGCCAACTGTAATTGCTCAACTAATCTCAGCTAAGGAACTCAAATCATCACTCAATTGTGAGGCATCAGCTTTGAAAGTCAACTCCGTGAGCTCACCTCAAGGTTTTCCCATTTCATAAGTTTCATATTCGACCTTTCAATCAGCAATCCAAAGTTTGCACAGTTTCTTTTGAAACGGCCAAGTCCTTTAAAGGAACCTGCTGGATCAGCAAACTCGCAATCCTCCTCATATACATGGAGGGTAAGGTTACCTAACCAATCGAGAAGAACGATAAGCAGTCCAGCAAGTACCAAACCAGTGTATTAGTACCAATAAAGAAGCAAGCTTCTGCTCCCTATTTTCTATCAGGAATTAGATATGCAGCGATAAAAGAAACATCTTTCAATACTCATCTTGCTTGTAGCACCACCCAGTAAATAGATACTGTGAAAACGGAAAATGTAACCTGTGACGAAGTAGGACCTCTGGAAATCCTCCTTGATGGTGTTCACGACTGTGGCACGGTCAAGGGCTCCCAATTCATCAGTGGTGGGCTCGAGATCCAGCTGGGGAGCTACAGTGCTTGGCGGCGAACGGAAAAACGAAGCAGCAATTCCTAGAAGCTCGGAGCCGTACCAAGCTAGCTTCAGCAGTGCATTTTCTGGTTCAGATCCTCGGTCGGCCGACGAGTTTGTAGTTGGGGTCTCTCCGTTGCATCTTATTCCGTTGATCCTGCCGCGAAAATCTGGGGAGAAAATAGTACGGCGGCGGTGCGAGTTGAGATTGACAGTAATGGGGGCAAAGGAAAGAAAGGAACTCGCCATCGAATGGGCAGGAAGAGGCGACTCCTTCGTAGTTCTCAAATATCTAAAAAGCCCCGAGAACGGTGGTCGTATAAATTATAAACGGAGTATCAAAATTTATTTTAAATTAATTTTTATTAAAAATAATTAATTTATTAATAATTTTTATTTAATTAGTCAATAATTTTTAATAATTACAACTTTAAAGTAAACTTGCCAAGGGGTTCTTGTCAATAATTTTTTTTTGTTATTATTTATTTTTTTCTAATAAATAAAAATAATTGATAAAATATTTAATAAATATATTGAATTATTGTAACCATACAATACACTAGCCAGAGTCACCTGTTAGTTGGCACTAAAAGGACCCTGAGTACGAATCTTTATATGTGCATCGCCGCGGATCATAGGAATGATCACTTCCATTCCTACCAACACACATGTAATCAGCTTGAGGGCATTTCGTTCAATTGTTCTTTTTGCCCATCCACGAGGACAGCTTCCTGAAATTTTGCTACTTCAGGCTGGTAGTCTGAAGTCGAGCTGAAGTTTGTTTAATTGAGCTAAGGACCATATTATTATTATTATTATTATTATTATTATTATTATTATTAGAGCCACAAATTCCTTATTTCTCTCGCAAAAGGACATAATTATAAAAAAAAAAAAAAAAAAGGACGACGAGACTTACAAAAGCAAGCAGTTTTATACTCTTTGATAACCCGTGCGCTGTTGTTTCTGATTTTCCGCAAGCAGACAATCAAACGATTTTTTCTTTTATATTTATTTAAGAAAATGGAAAAGCGAAATCGAACATGGCTCCCTTTCGTATTAATTGGGTATCTCGTAGGTCTCTCATGTCAGCGTATCATCTCAATGGCAGAAGGCAAAATACACAACTTCCTGGGAAGGAATCCTAAGTGTTCCCCATCAGACTGCACGTATATGCTCCCACTGCCAGTAATTTCCTCCACTTCGATGGAATGCACGCTGTTGAGAGAGGAAAGAAAGTACGAATGAGATGAAGAATTGAACATCTACCTCACCAGATTACTAACTGGAAGGACATCTCACACCGCTGCAGAAGAAATAGTGAAGAACAATATGGTACGAATTGCAAAGACGCCCACCTTTTTGCAGCCACATTTTTCAGCGACAAGTGTGTCCCCTGGTAGAGCTTATGTAATTTCAGAATAAAGTCATACCATCTAAAGTCCTGAAGAATTACAACCTGCGAGAAACCATAGAGAAAAAACCAAAATATGCTGAGAAATTGCCTGAGTGTATTATGAAGCAAAAGCCTAGTAATTCTATGAGCCAACAGAAACAGCATTTCACCTCAAAGTCTCCACTGCACGGGTCAGCATTTGGAGTGATTTTCATACCACCACCGAAGTACTTTGCATTTCCAATGCAAAGAGCTGTCACTTGAGAACATATTTCCCATTCACCTTCATTAACCTACATGCATGAGATTCTACAAAGTTTATCAAATTGTTGAATAACATGGTGAGATATCACAACGATATGTATAACGGTATAGATAAGCATAGAACGGTTTTCGCATGTAATTCTAACTAATTCAAATGGACAACCTTGATTCTAAGGTCCTGGTTTCTGTGCCCCATAAAGGCTTGCAGAGCACCAATGACGTAGCATAAATTTCCAAATCTCTTGTATCTTGAAGCATAGTAGCCAGCCTTAGCACTCCTGTAAAATTCCACGAAAAGCAATGAATACAATGATCCATAAACTTATTGAAGTATATGCCAAAGTTCCAAGTTAGCCTTACAAATGAATATCAGCTACATTTATGAAATAATGTGATCCTTCACTTTCTCCACTGATGACACCAACATCAACTCGAGATCTAATCCCTGAGCATCTCCATCAAGAATACAGAATACTTTGTAAGATTGAATCAAACTTAACATAGGAGAAACAAAAAATAAAAATAAAAATTAAAAAAAAAATAAATAATACCTCTCACAATGCGATCAATAGCTTCAAGAGGATCATTTTTCCTAAAAGTCAACAAGTGACAATAAATATATATGCCATGATCAATAAAAAGCTCATAAGAGATTAGTCCAGATTTGAGTAGGACTAACAAACCAGCCCAATGTCCTTGCAAAATCAGAGCCAGTCCCTAAAGGGACGAGCTGTAGAAAGGCACAGCACAACCACATATACCCATCAGAAATCTATACCATAAAACTTGTAGCATATTGAAGTAGATGCTGCAAACAACTTAACTGTACATGAAATATATAGCAACTTACACCAAGAGCAGTTGAGTGGAGAGCCTCCCTATTGCTGTTGGTAACAGGTTTCCCAGCCCAGAAGAATCCATTAACAACCTGCTTAATGGAAGCTGAAGTCTATGAGTGTCGTGACATATATTATTCATCAAATGTACTGCTGTATCCACAAACTGAAAGAAGGGGAAAAGACAAAAGAAAATGTGGAGATGCAGGAATTAATAGGCATCATGTGCAAAACAACTATAAAAGAGAGACATAGCCCATACTTGATTTAAGAAAAGCAACATTATGCAACAAGAATTCTAATCCTTTTCATTTTTGTATCTTTCCCCCGGCTTGGTAGATATTTGGTGACCATCCACACCATTTAATTTAATCATACTTCAAGCCTTTGCTTCCATTTATTACATTGGTTGAAAAGTTGGACATAAGCCCAGCCCAGGTTGAATGAACTTCTGTAATTATATTAAAAAAGATTAAAAACATGGAGTAATGTCACGACGCTAGTTTAGAACGAAAAGGTTGCACCTCATGAAGAGTGCCATCCCCTCCTACTGCAACCACAGCATCAGCACCCTCCCTGATTGCCTACACATGTAATTCATGTGACAAAGAACCAAATACAGCATAAGTTCGTTGCCGCAAAATGTTAGTCGGATTAAAGGATAACCCAGAAAAGCTCTGCTCCCTACCTCCCTTGTTATGTCAATTGCATGACAAGGACCTGAAGTCAAAGATTCAAAAATCTGGACAGACCAGGCAGATAAGAACCCATCCAAAGAAAACAAAGGAAATAGTGTTTATCGAATCAATGAAGCAGAGAATCTTACATTGCAATCTTTGTCAAGGCGAGACCGGAGATAAGGTATCAGTTTATTCCATTCTTTGCCAGTCCTCCCACTAGCCCCTGCTCCAATCCCAACGCGAATCACTCAACAAAGACAACAACTACGTTGAACTCAACTAAGCCAAGCAGCCTGTGATGACTTCGAACTGAAACCCTAATTGCTTTCACTTTTCCCACTTTTCCCCAGAACCAAACGGAAAATGCAGACAGAATTTCTTTTCAACAGCTGACTAATAAACCAAAAACAAAAACAAAAGTAAGACTGTAAGAGACACAGAGAAGAGAAGAGAGGAGGAGACCTCGGGGATTGACGACGAAGACGAGATCGCGACGTCGAGAAGACGGGGGCCCACCAAGGAGGATCGAGCGGTCGGGAGAGAGATCAGAAGCAATGGGATGACGATGACGATGACGACGACGACGACGATGATGATGATGATGATGCATAGCTCTGGGAAGCCAGGGTGGTTCTGCTATTCCTCCGCCCGATGCTATCTGTAGCTGGCAATACCACCACGCCATTATCACCACCTTGCCCAATATTAATATGCCATTTCTTCAACTCCTTCCTTTCCTTCTTTGGTTGTCTCGAGCTCTGTGTGTGTGTGTGTGTGTGTGTGTGTCTCTCTCTCTCTCTCTCTCTCTCTCTCTCTCTCTCCGTGGCTTCGGCTTTGCTTCACCAAAGCTTCTAAAAAACAAAGAAGAAGAACAAAAGCAAACGGAGTTAAAAGTAACTCTTCTATCTCCTGGTCTGGTCGCCCTTGCAGATTCCCATTCGCGGTGTTTTGACTTTTTTCCATTGCCTCCGGGCCTCTATTCCTTCCATTGCTCCCTTATCGTTAGTACGGCGGTTAAATAGATGCCCGGTGGGACCTTAAATATATTGTTTGAGTTATTTTAATTTTAAATATTTTAAATAACAAATTATTAATTATTTTTATTCTTACAAATTGAATCAATTTAGCTTCTTTTTTCTTTCTTTTTTTTTTTTTTTCTTTTTCACACCTGTGTATATCTAATTCCACCTCTCGATGATGTCCGGAGAGAAAGACGGTGGGGTGTACATGCAAGCATGTGCTCCAAAAAAATCTACCAATCAGTTTTTTTTTTTTTCAATCTTTTTGTACTTTTTGGAGAGAAAAGGGCATAATTTTCAAAGAATAATATAAAAAGAAAAAGTAGTTATAATGATTTTCATCTCTTTTAATTTTCTGTTCAGGGCTGAGCCAATTAAAAATTATAATAATTTTTTATATTAGTAAGATTTTTTTAAAAAAAAATTTAACATAAAAAATATTATCCCGACAAAAGAAAAAATATTATTCAATGATCACTTGAGGCAATAACGTGGTTTGACATGTTTCTCTTTGTATTTACCTATTCGATACTAACAATATTCACGTGGTGGGGTTTATATATATATATATATATTATAGAGGAAACTGAATAAAGACAACGATGAATGATTCTTGACCTTAGTAAATAGATACGATGATTAATATACTTGTGATGTATCCTTTTCATTGTTTAAAAACATAATAACAATAAATGTCAAATGAATACTTATAATAAAATTAAATATAATTTTCACAAATTAACATTTCTTTATTATATTGTTGAGATTAAAGAATAATATTTATTATATATATATATCCAAAAAATAATATATTTATTTTTTAAAATTATATATATTAATATTGAAATATTGTACAACTTAATTTGTTGAGAATTTTTATAATAATATTAAAAATTTGAAAAGTATATATTATGTGGTATTAAATTTAATTTATAAAGTATCATATAATTTTTTTAATGTATTATCTTTTATGAAATGTCATTTAGTTTTATAAAAATATCATATGTTTTCTATAAAGTATCATATAATTATATTAAAGTGTTGTATAAATTTTTTTTTAATATTTTCATCAAAGTTTATAATTTATGGGCCAAAGTTAACTAAGAATTTTATCAAAATTTTATCATTGTAATATTTATATGGAAAAAAAAGGGCATAAAAGAGATGCCAAAATGGTGTGACATCTCACATAGTCAAATATCATGTTTTATATTTTAATCATTACAATGTGAATATGACACATTATATAAATATATATTTCTACATGTATAATATATACATTAAATATGCAATAGATATGTAATTTAATAAGATTATATAATTAAAATTTTATGGTATATAATAAAAATATATTTAAAATACAAGTAACCATCCAAAGATTTAAAATTTTTGTCCAAATATTTTAAATTTATGAGATATTCATTTTATAGCAAAAAATAACCTACTTGGCACATTTTTTATCACCAAGTTATTTACTTTTTAATTACATATTAATTTTTTTTTAATCAAAATTATAATAGTATTGTTTTTAGTACATATGTATGAATAATTTTGAAAACAATGACTAATCATATTTAAAAAGATAAAATTATAGAACTAAAGTTAGTATGTCAAAGAATAAAATGAATAATACTCATTTGCAATTTAGACATGATATTGAAAATTTTTGTTATAATTATGGATGGTTTTAGAAAAAAGAATGTTCTAATATATTAAATTATGATATAATATAATTAAACAATTTATATTTTTTCTAAAAGTTTTATATATCTTTTATGTGATAATCTTATAAGATTGCAATCTATAATTTCTAAATGTCATGCAATCTTGTTAGTGTGTCATATATAATTTAGATAAGTACCTATAATTTTATAAATAATTTTTTTACAACATTTTTAATAAAATACATGACAAAATTTTAAATTATATATGATACTTTCAAATAAATTTTAGGATAAGTTTGAAACTTATATATGATATTTTTAATTAAATTATACGATAATTTGGAAAATTATATATAACATTTTATTATATTATATAACATGTTTGAAAGTTATATATAATATTTTTAATTGAATCATATATGAATTATGTACGGTTTATGAATTATATGACAAGTTTGAGAATTATATATGAACTTTTATTGTATTGTATGATAAGTTTGAAAATTATATATAATACTTTTATTGTATTGTAAAATAAGTTTAAGAATTAGATATAATATTTTTATTAAATTATATGACAAATTTGAAAAATATATATGACACTTTTATTGAAATATATGTCCAGTTTATGAATTATATAATAAACTTTTAAGTTATGTATGATACTTTTAAATAAATTATATGATTAAGTTTGAAAATTATCAATAACACTTTTATTAAATTAATATCAAGTTTGGGAATTATATATAACATTTTTAGTAAATTATATGATAAAATTTGAAATTATATACAACACTGTAAATAAATCATACTATAAGTTTAAGAATTATATAACACTTTTATAAAAATATACAACATGTTTATGAATTATATATGATATTTTTAATGAAATTATACAATAGGTTTGGAAATAGTCTATGATACCTTCAATAAAAGTATTATACTTATAAAGTATTATAAAATGTAATTAATGGAATGAATATAGTTATGATTCATATATGTCCATAATACTGGCTCATAGACAATAATAATGAAAAGTTTTTCTTATCTATAATGTAAAAGATAAAGTTCTTAAGTAATTTTTTTCTTTTTTCTTTTTTTTATTATAAACAACTTTTAATGGTAATATTGTGATATTAGCCCTTACAATATCCTTGTCTATATACATTGTTATAGTCTAATGGGTTAATTGAAAATGCAATATATGGTATACACTCACAACTTCTTTAATTATTTATAAGTTGATACTATCCATATCTTTCATATTATATCTTTCTTTATTATAATTAAGATGTGATTTATCTTTTTAAAGAAGTTTTCCTGATATCTTGTTATGTTGAGAAGTAGCACAAGGGTTAAAGATTTAATTTTACCTAGCCAATCATATCTCTTCTATAGGTAAATAGCAATATGCTTAGACAAGCTAACAATTGGTTGAACTTGTTGCATTCTTACAAATTAGGATAACACCAATTTAAAATTAGCCATTATAAATACTTGTAGAAAATAGATTATGATACTTTTAATGGAATATATAATAGTTTTGAAAAATATATATGACATTCTTATTCATATACAAGATAGGTTTAATAGATTATCATACTTTTGTTTAAATATATGACAAGTTTGAAAATTATATACAACACTTTTATTAAAATATATGACAAGTTTAAAAAAAAAATATAACACTTTTGTTGAAATAAGTGACATGTTTAGGAATTATAATAGGACATTTTAGAAACTTATATTTCATTTACTTAGTTAAGAGTTTGTAGAGGATATATATTTGATCTAGTGGCCAAAAATAAAAAATCAATGACTTAAAAAGCAAAACCTTTATTACAGAGAGAGAAAGAGAGAGAAAATGAGATGAGGATAGGCTTTGTCATTTTTTTTATCCCTTTGTTTGGATAAACTAATTACAACACTTTATATAATTGCTTACCTTATTAGCTACCATTTGCTTGTTCCCACCATGTGCCTAATTAAGCATCACTTATATAGTCATCCCTTTAAAACAAAATTTTCAATTGAAAAACCTAAGTAGCATAACCTTATTGAGGCATAAGAGACACAAGCACTTGCCTTTAAAAGATTTATCAATTAAATTTTTTTTTACTTTTTTTTAAATTTTTAGTTTTTCTAAGAGAAAAAGGAAAAATGGTAAATGAACAATATTAAATATATGAAAGTAGTTATATTCATCTCATTTTAGATTTTTGTTTAAGGTCAATTAGCTAAAAATTGTAATAGATTTATATATTAGTAAGGTTTAATAAAAATTAATATAAAGAAACATAGATTAAACTAAAGATTAAATAATGTTAAATGGACATTTATACTAAAATCAACTATAATTTGTACAAATTGATATGTAATTACTATATTGTTGAAATTAAAGAATGATAACTATTATATAAACTCGAAAAATAGTATGTTTGTCTTTGAAAGCTATATATAATAATAATGAAACATTATAGAACAACTTAATTTATTGAAATCTTTTTGTTAATATTAGAAATTTGAGAATTACATATTTTTTGGAGTCATTTAATTTATAAGGTATCGTATAATTGTTTATTTAATTTACTATCTTTTGTAAGGTGTTGTTTAATTTTATAAAAGTATATATTTTTTTGTAAGATGTATAATTTTATTGAATTGTTGTATGAATTTTTTCTTAATGTTTTCATTAAAACTTTTAATTTGTAAGTAAGAGTTAATTAAGAATTTCAAAGAAATTTTATTATTATAATATTTATATGAAAAAAAAAATGAAGGGTAAGGAAGACATCAAAATAATGTGGCATCTCACATCGTCATATATTATGTTGTATAATTTAATAATTATAATGTAAATATGACATATGATGTAAATATATATTTTTATATGTATAATATATACATAAAATATATAATAAATATGCAATTTAATAAAAGTATGTAATTAAAATTTTATGATATATAATAAAAATATGTTTAAAGTGTAAGTAACTATTTAAATGTCTAAAGTTTATCCAAATGTTTTAAACCTATGAGATATTCATTCTTCAATAAAAAATGACCTTTTGTTGTATAAGTTTGTTATCTAAGTATAGTCACTTAATGAGATTTTAAATTCACTAATGGGTTCCTTAGCTTCATCACCAAATTATTTTCTTTTTAATTATATATTTGAAATTTGTTTTAATCAAATTCATAGTAGCATTTTTCCAAGTACATATTTATGAACAATTTTTGAAATATGTAACAAAAGTTAGCATGCCAAAGAATAAAACAACACCCATTTACAATTTGAACATGATATTGAAAATTTTTGCTATAATCATAGATATTTTTAAAAAACATTTTTTGTATTATATAATTAAATTGTCATAATATGATTAAACTATCATATATTTTTTTTATAAGGTATCATATATCTTTTCTCTTATAAAATTAAAATTTATCATTTCTAAGTATTATATAATTTTATCAATATATCACATATATTTTAGGTAAGTATCTTAATTAAATTATATGATAAATTTGAAAATTATATATAACACTTTTATAGTATTATATAACAAATTTGGGAATTATATATAACTTTTTTATTGAATTATACAAGATATTTAATAAATATATATGATACTTGTATTGAAGTATATGACTAATTCGTGGATTATATAATAGATTTTTGAATTATATATGACATTTTTAAATAAATTATATAACATGTTGAAAAATTATATATGACACTTTTATTAAATTAATATCAAGTTATATACGACATTTTTAGTAAATTATATGACAAAATTTGTAATTATATATGATACTTTTAAGTGAATTATACATGACACTTTTATGAAAATATAAGACAAGTTTATGAATTATATATGATAAATTTGTGAATTATATATGATACTTTTAATGAAATTAAATGATGAATTTAAAAATAAATTATGACACTTTCAATAAAAGTATTGTACTCCCAAAGTGTCATATAATAGCTATAAAGTGTCGTAAGATGTAATTAATGAAATGAATATAATTATGATTTACATTTATCCTTGACATTAACTTAATGATAACAATAATGAAAAGTTTTTTCTACCCATAATGTAAGAGATAAAGTTTTCAAATAAGCTTTTTTGTCATAAACAACTTTTAATATCAATATAGTGATGTTGACCCTTACAATACCCTTGCCTTTGTATACAACTATAGCTTGATGGGTCAATTGAAAGTTCAGTTTGTGGTATATACTTATAGCTTCCTTAATTATTTACAGGCTAGTCTTATTAATAACTTTTGTACTATATCTTTTTAAATTAAATTTAAGTTGTGATTTGTTTTATTAAAGAAGTTTTCTCAATTTCTTGTTATGTTGAGGAGTAGCACATGGCTTAAAGACTCAATTCTACTTGGCCAAATTGTATCTCCTTTGCATGTAGATAATACTTTTCCTAGGTAAGCCAATACTTGGTTGAACTTATCGACTTCAAATAAATCAGGACAACACCAATTTAAGATTATATAATATAAATACTTATGAAAAATAAACTAAAACACTTTTAGTGGAATGTATAACAAGTTTGAGAAATATATACAACACTTGTATTTAAATATATAATAGGTTTAATAGGCCATGACACTTTTGTTTAAATAAGTGATATATTTCAAAATTATATACAATATTTTTATTGAAATATATAATAAGTTTGAAAAAAACATATGATAGATTTGAGAATTATACTAAGGTAGTTTATAAATTTATATTTCATTTGCATAATCGAAAGCTTATGAAGGAGAGATGCTTGATCTAATGGTTAGAAATTAAGAAGCGTCAACTCAAAAACCAAAATCTCCACTATGGTAGGTAGACAAATAGAGAGAGAGAGAGAGAGAGAGAGATGAGAATTAATGAGAGAGGCAAGGGTACTTTTTTTTTTGAATATTTTTGGCCAATATAAACAATTTTTCTTTTTTACTTGGTAATTAGAAAATTTCCATTTTATCTTTTGCTTAGATAAATTGAATTTTTTTCTTTTGGCAAGTGACTATTGTACCCTTATGTGATTGCTTCTCCAATTTACTACCACCTATTTGTTCCCACCACATGTCTAATTAAGTATCAATTATATAGTTACCCCCTTCTTCAATACTTAATAAACTTGAAAATTGCAATAGAAATGTCCCATTACCTATATACCCTCTCTGTTGATTTTGAATCAAAATGGTATTGCTTTAATTTCATCTTTCATGGCATAACAATAGAACCACCTTTTTCCTTGAAAGACATCCCTATAAGATTTAATAGTTTATGGCCTTATTGGTCAATATTAGTGTTAGAATCAAAAGTTTGGTTATATCAAGAATTGAAGAATTTATTTAAGTTGTATATTTGATATCACTTTACTTATGGCAAAATTCATTTGTACTAATTTGTAACAATTCTTTCATAGGATGAAATGAAGTACATTTGACTATAAGTTGCATTACTAAAATTAAGCCTTTAAGAAGGTTTTGCATTTATAAAATTGTTTTGTTAACTTGTTTACTAATTTTGTTGCAGTAAAATTGTAAACAAAATTTCCATCCCTTTATCAAAGAAAAGCCATTATATATATATAGTTGCCTAAGGGTCATCTAGCTAAGAATGACATTTGTTGAGCCTAATAAACATAACCTTCTTAACTTATCTTTTTTATCAAAGGATGTCTTTGCATAACCACTAAGTAAACCAAAGGATATAACTTATTTATATTTTAAAAATGTACTAATAATCTTCTATCATTTTCAACATATTAAAAATATAATAGATCCTCAGCAATTCTAAAAGTCAAATACTTAAATAATAATATCTTATGATTGAACAATTACATGGTGAGATGTGTATTACAACAAATTTGAATAATATAGTAAATAAGTTTTAAACCATTATTTTTATTGACAAATTGTAGAAACAATTCACACAAATGATTTAAAAAACAATAAACTTCTTTTTTGTTTAATTGGCATATTTAATGCCTCGTGTCCATATGCTTTTCATGGATATTTTAAAGTCAAACCTTTTAACTCATAGAAATAACCCATATTCCACATCTATATAGGTAGATTAAGTGCCCCTATTATAAAGCACTTTTCCAAGCTTTTTAAGAGTTTTAAAAACTTATTATCTTTATTTTTATATTTATTACAGGGACCAAGTAATACATAATGTTGAGGTAAAAATAATTAGTTATAATACTTCAATCATATTGATAATATTTTGTAATTCATTAAACTCAAGACTTGATGTTATATTAAGTGAAAATACCAAAATTAATTACTTAAAGACACTTAAGATATATATATATATATATATATATATATATATATATGTTCAGTTAATAAAAATCTAATAGGTAATTTGGTTTATTAATTAATTACTTAACTTTTTATTTTAAAGGTCATGGGTTCAAAATCCAAGGATGCAATTCTTGCCTTTTTTCCTTTTAATTTAAAACAAAAGATATGTATAATAGTTAATAAAGTCTACCTTTATATTGATTGCTTTTGGTCTAATGATTATGATGTTTGGATAACACGTCTCTTTCTCTCCTTAGTTTTGGGCTCAAAACCTATCAATTCAAAATTTTCTATTATATATTCCAAGAAATGGTTAAATAAGCTAAAATGACCACTTGGTTGTTTGATTTAGTGGTTATGCCCTTTTTAAGGAAGCTAAGGCCTTATGGGTTTGAATTCTATGAAGCACTTCTTTTCATCATTTTTTTTTTCTCTTTTTCCTTCCTCTAGGCATGTGCTTTTTCGCTCTTTAGCATTTTTTTCCTCCTTCCATAAGTGCCACTTCATCTTTAAGAAATTTGTTAATTCCATATTATAATAATGTTGCATAACCAGCCTAGAGCTTAATAGTGTACAAGTTCTTTTCACTTTTCTATAAAGTTCTCACTTTAGTTGATTAGAGTTTTATACTTTTCTTGATTTTGGTTTGGTTTATCTCCTCACATTGGTTTTAAATAGAGTCTTGTAACTCCTAACATGAAGTAAATGAGGAGGTGGTGGTGCTTAAGATTTGGGATGATTACAATGCTATTAATTTTATAGTTGATAATTGCCTATTTAGATGCCTTTATATGTAAAAACCTTTTAGGTGGGGTTTTTTTATGGCTATTAATAAAGAGGGGATGCAAAACTAGGGAAGATTTCTCCATTTTTTAGCCTTTTTGATGTGCAAAATCTATTACTTAATGGAGCAAAAGTGAAGCAGAAGTTAGAAGAGAATTTTGGATTAATTTTAAATATAAGAAATCTAATTTCTCTTATTTTTGTGGTTGTTTTAAACCATGTTAAGAAAGATTATGAGTTTTTTTTTTTTTTGTCAAAGTAGATAGTGGAGATTTAATACTTATTGATTCCCTAAACTATAAAGAGAGTTTACAAGCTTCTTTAATTAAAAGAGCAAAGATTATATTTGAACCTAGAGCGATCAGGAGAGAGAGAGAGAAAGTAGTTGTGCAAAGAATTTCCTTTTTTTTAGGGTGGCAATTATTTCTCTCAGTAATTAGGTAGGTTCTTTTATAGCTATTAATAAGGAAGGAATGTAAAACTAGAAAAGACTTCTCCATTTTTAAGCCTTTTTAATGTGCAAAACCTACTTCTCAATGGAACTAAAGTGAAGTAAAAGTTAGGAGAGACATTTTGGATTAATTTTAAGTTTGAGAAATCTAATTTCTTTTATTTTTATGGTTGTTTTAAATTATGTTAATAAAGATTGTGAGCTTTTTTTTTTTTTTTTTTGTCAAAGTAGATAAGGAAGATTTAATGCTTATTAACTCTTTAAACTATAGGGAGAGTTTACGAACTTTTCTAATAAACAGAGCAAGCATTATATTTAAACTTGGAGTGATAAGGAGAGATAGTAGTTATGCTAAGAATTGTTTTCTGTTGAAGTGGCTTTAGAATTGTTAGTTGCAAAGGTAGAGTTACTATAAGCTTTAGAATGTCCTCTTTACTCAGTGTTCAAGTTACCAGTTTTATGGTATAAATCAAGCATCTTTTATATGGAATATAGAGTTGAAGGAAGAGAAAATATACAATAAAAGCTCTCACATTTCTTTAATCATTAGCTTCTTATATGTGAAGTTATGTAACTTTACAAATTCAAAATACATATGTCAAGTATTACATCAGCACATTAGATTTTAAATTTAAATACAAAATTATAATTTTAAATCTTTTCAAATTTAAAAATTGGTTAGTTTAAAAAAAAGACTAATAAAACCTCTAAACCATTTTATTAATTACCTTAATTAACTTTTAAACTTAGAAAAGAGCATGCATAAAGGAAAAACTAATCCTTGCTTGCTGAAATGGCAAGGCAACAACACTAACCTTGTATCACTCCTTAGTATTGTTGCATTGCATTTCCATATTATTTCTTAATTGCTTGAATTTTCCTTTATAAAGCGACTTTGTCATGATATCTGTAAGTTGCTTTTCAATTGGATAAAAAGTTAACTTTATCTCATTGTTTTCTTATGCTTTTTTTACAAAGTGCAACTTTATCAAAAAGTGTTTTATCCTTTTATGTAAAATGAGATTCTTATAGATTGCAATTATGGTTTGATTATCATAATACATAGTCATTGCCTTTATTGGTTTTTCTTTAAGATTAATCAGTAACCTTGAAATCCAAATGGCTTGATTCACACTTATTGTGATAACAAGACATTTTGCTTTTATTATTGATTGAGCCACTACTAATTGTTTCTTATAACTTTAACAAAAAGCTTTTGATCTTAGAGTAAAGAAATAACTCGTGGTACTATTCATGTCATCTTGTGAGCCACCTTGATCACTATCTATATAGTTTACCAACTTTAGCTTGCTTGTTCTCTTAAACATGGTACCACGATTAATGGATTCTTTTAGGTACCTAAGCACCCATTTGGTAACTTTAAAATAAGTCTTAAAAGGATCATGCATGTATCTAGAGAGAAGACCAATAAGTTGCATAATATCTAGTTTGGATGCTATTAGGTATAGTAAACATCTAATTAGGCTTATGAATTTTCTTGAATCAACTTTTGCAATTCCATCTTTCTTTCTAATCTTTGTTCTAGCTCCCAAACAAATGTTAGAGCTTTAGTAGTTCTTTATTTGAAACTTCTTAAGGACATCTTTGACAAACTTCTTTTGGCTCACAAAGCTCTTATTATTACATTAATAAACTTCTATACCATGAAAGAAACTTATTTCTCTCATGTCTATTATCTTAAAGACTTTTTTATCTTAACTTTGAATTGATCCACTAGTTGTTTGTTACTCTCAATAACTAGTAAATTATCTACATATAGACATAAACATTTGATCATTTTTGTGTTATTTAATGTGTATTATAGTTTAATTTTTTCTTCTATTAAATGAGAGTTTTAACAAATAGTCATTAATTTTGTTGTATTAGGCTTTTAGAACTTGCTTTAGTCTATATATAAGCTTCCTTAATAGGTACACTTTGTGCTTTTTTCCTTTTTCTTGAAAACCTCGAGGTTGCTCCACAAATACTTAGTTAACTAGATTATTTTTCAAAAATGTAGTCTTTACATTCAATTGATAAATAACCCATCCTTTTTATGCTATAAGGGTAGGTAATAGTTTGATGGTGTCAACCCTTGTTACTAGAGCAAAGGTTTTTAAGTAATCTATGCCATATTTTTATGTATAGCCCTTTACCACCAGCTTGGCCTTATGTTTTATTAACTAATCTATTAGAGTTAAGCTTAACCCTATATATCTACTTTAAACTAATAGGAACTTTGTTCTCTAGTTTATTAACTAGAACCTAAGTTTGGTTTTTCTACAAAGTTTACTCATTTGAATGTTGCCACTTGAATTCTCTCATAAATATTAGCTAGAGGTTTAGTGTCTTTAATTGGAAAATCTTCATCTATGTCAATGTTTGTCTCCTTAGACCCCTTTTGTTGTAGTTGACCAACCTTTGAGTTAGCATACTCTTTACCTTAGATTTTTCCTAATTCTATCTTTCTTCTTTAGAAAATCTTAACTCTTTATTGTTGCTAACTTTACCAGTTCAAGAATTATAAATCTTGTCAGTTTTAGCAATATTAGTGTATCTAATAAAAATGCAAACCTTAACTTTTTAATCTATTATGCTCCTTTTTCTTTTAGTACTAAAGTATAACAGAACCTTTCAAAGATCTTTAGATGGCTTATTGATGGCTTAGAATTAAGCTTCATAAGGAGTTTGATTCTTAAAGGCTTTAATTGGGAGCATATTTAATAGATATACAAATGTGTTTATAGCCTCTGCCTAAAACTTTTTGGTAAGCCTTTTTCAAAGAAGAGGCACCTGGACATTTCCATGATACTTTTGTTTTTCCTCTCACTCACCCCATTATGTTAGGGTATATATGATGCTATAAATTATTGTTGGACTCTAGCAATTGAGTAAATTTCTTTGAAAAGGCTTCATGTGTACTCAACTCCATGTCACTTCTTATTGCTTTGATCTTAAAATTGCTTTGGTTTTTCATTACAACTTTGAACTCCTTAAAGACCATAACAATGTTTGATTTCTATTTCAAAAAATAAATTCAGCAGAATCTAGTTATATTATCAATAAAAATCATAAAGTATTTGTTGTAGTTGAATAATTATGCTCATAGGTCCATAAGTGTCACTATGTATTAATTACAACTTCTTTTTTCTTTTTTAGGTTTAATATATTAAGAATGGAAGTTCAGTTTGCTTTTCTTATTAACAAGCTTCATAAACATTTTTACCTTTTTTAATTTCAAGTAAATCAATCATCATTTCTTTCTTTGTTTTTTGTAGTTTTTGCAAGTTTGCATCATGGATATACCCTAATCTCTTATGCCATAAAGACTTGAGATCTAAAATTGCAATTATAGCATAACTCTCTAACTATTTTAAATTTATTTGAAAACTTTTCATTTCCATTAAAACAAATATAAGCTTTTCACCATATGAATCATAAATTATGCATGCTTTGTTTCTAAATTCCAAAGAATAACCTTTTTCTAAAAGTTGCCTAATGTTTAATAGATTTTAATTAATATATGGAACATATAACACTTATGTGATTAGTTTGGTATTTATATATGTTTGAATTGCTATCGTTCCTTTACCTTGCATTAGCATGAAGTCTCCATTACCTATCTTGATCATAAAGGTAAAGCTCCTATCAAGATCTTTGAAGATTGATAGATTTGGTGACATATGGTTTATATAACAACTATCTATAATTTAGTCTTTAATTTTCTTGTGAACAGAGCTACTTTATGCCATAAAAATATGTTCTTTAGCTTTTTTTACATCACCACTAGCCATTTATGAATGCTAAATCTACCTAAGTGTCTTCTTTTTTAGGCTAACTCTTTCTATGTGACCCTTTTCATTGTAGCTTATACAAATAATATATGATATCCGCCAATTATATTTGGGAAGATGATTTGCTTTTTTTGTAATGACGATATGGTGACATTGGTTGCTTTACATTTGATGTGTTGCATTTAATGTCTTTAGATGATTGCTTTCCATCCTGCTTTTTTTTCTTCTTTTGTTGATTCTTCTCAAAATGTTTGGTTGGAAAAGCATTCTTAATTGCCTTCTTTTGCCTCATAAGTCTCCTCTATTCTTGTGCTTGAAGTGTATTCACTAATTTTGCCAAAGATATTTTAGTGAGATCCCATAAATATTCTAAAAAAGATATCTTGGATTTAAACTTTTTTGGTATACTCATAAGTACTTTTTGCACAATGCTTGTGTTTGAAAGTTCTCTTTTTAATAATTTGATTTGGTTGAATAGTCTCATTATCTTATCATTGTACTTTTTTTTTAACTTGATCTATGCCTCTTGAGCTGTCTCATAAGTCATAATTTTATTGAATATAATCTTAATAATTGTAGAATAGATGCATGTCAAGAGTTTTAATTGTTTGGATGTTTACTCACTATGATTCTTAAGTTGAATCATTATGGGATTTGTTGGAAATGGAATTACAACTCCTTTATATTCAATAACCTCCCATAGATCAAAAGCTTTGAAGTAGACTTTTGTCATGATAGTCCATTAGAGATTGTTTTCTCTAGTAAATTTAGGCGGTGGAAGTGGTGAGAAGTTTAGTAAGGTCATTTACAAAAGTTGAAGTTATGTTTTTCTTTCTGATCTTTCTTATATCTCACTAGTTTGTTGTGTATTTTTGTCACATTTTTTAGATTTATAGGTCTCTTAGGAACAAGTTAGGTGGCTCTAATACTAGATTTATTGGTTGGAAGGATAGAGTTGTTGTAAACTTCAGGATGCCCTTTTTACTTTGTGTTTATGTTATTGGTTTTATGGTGTGAATCAAGCAACTTTTATGTGGAATATGAAGTTAGAGGAAGAGAAATTATGCAGCAAAAAATTCTCACATTTTATTGTTCACTAGCCTTTTATATATGAAACTATGTAACATTACAAATTCAAAATACATAGGTCTTAATATTACATTAGTACATTAGATATTAAATTCAAATACAAAATTTTAATTTTGAATTTTTTTAAACTTAAAATTTGGTTAATTTAAAGAAAATAATAAAACCTTCAAACTATTTTATCAACTAATTTAACTAACTTTTAAACTTGAAGAGGAGCATACACAAAGGAAACATTAATCCTTGCTTGTTGGAATGGCGAGGCAGTAACACCAACTGTAACACCAACCCTGCATCAAAAACTACTTCTTAGGTAAGTGACGGGAGTCAATAGTAACAATTAGTATGACTTCCAGTAATGATGCTTTTCTTACTCTTATTAAGGTTCCAAATTCTGAAACGAATATTGCAGAAAAAATGACATTTGAAGTTGGAAAGATGTGGTTATAGGACCAAAAATCAAGTGATTCAAATCAATCTCCTAATTTTATGGACACTTAAATTGACACCTAACTAGAGGTTGGTAATTCCACTTAACAAAAAAGAAAAAAAAAGAAATTAAGAGTAAAGATATTTTAGTGGATCAATACTAGTTGGCATATGTCTTTGACTATCAAATTGAGCAACAAGTTGTCTAAGTGAATATCTCAGCACATTTGGAAAGAGCCTTGGATTTGATGGCCAATTTTGAAGGCAATATCTCATTAGTTAACCCTGCTAAAACTGTATAAATGGACCATTGAATGGGCTGATGTAGGGTGTATAATCCAACCAACTTGATTCATCTGGGTCTTCTCTAATGCACTATATTTTGGGCTACTCTGAAGTAAAAGTTGTAAAGCCAATGAGAGATTTAAACATTCTAACTAGGAAAATGTGTTGTGTGACACAAGGGGGTGTCTCAGAAGTGTAATTATGCTGTAATGGTGGGAAAAAGAAAAGAACCCACATTGGAAATAGATGACATGGATAAGGCTATTATTAGTTCACCTAAAAGGATCTAAGTGTCTTCTTTAACCAAACTATTGTCTTTCTCTAATCTTCAATTGGCAAAGGTTGCAGAGTAACCCTTTCAAGAGGTATGAGTCTTCTCATTTGGAACAACCGTGGGCTTGGGAACCTACATGTAGTCAATAGACTAAAGAAATTTTTGTAGCTTTAAGTTCCCATTTTAGTCTTTCGAATGAAAACTCCACTCAAAGCTAAGGAAATGGATAAAACGAAACAACAAATGAATTTTACTAATAATTGTTTTCTTTAGTAGGCTAAAGAGGCTTTTGGGCTTAATATGGCGAAACTTTATTTTAGTGTCTTTTCAAAATTTCTTTGAACATTATATTGACACTTTAGTTGATGACATTGTAGGGGCTCATAAGTGGCACTTTAATGGGGTTTATGGATGGCTGGCCAATGAGTACAAGCATTTAACGTGGGAGTTGTCAAGTAATTTGAGCCAACAAGTTCATAAAACTTAATTATATGGAGGTAATTTCAATGAGATTATGTTTTCTTATGAAAAACATGGGGGTTAACCCTGTCTTATGGAATTCATGAATAATTTCATGTTTGCTATGGATTCTCATAATCCTTTTGACCTTAGTTTACAAGGATATGATTTCACTCGGACTAATGGAAAAGCAAATGAAGATAATATCCAAGAGAGGCTTGATAGAGTCTTTGCTTCACTAGATTTTCTAAGTTTGTATCCATACACAAAAGTTTCATCATATGTCACACTTTGGTTTATACCATAATTCTCTTGAGATTACCCTTTTTTTCATCAAGTAATGTTGCCCGCAAATACTCCCAAGTCCTTTTGTTTTGAGAGCATATGGTTATGGTGATAGGAGAAAGGGGCATAAAGCATACACCACTTAAAAGGGGGTATAAACCTAAAACTTCCTTGAGTGATCATTACTAAAAGTCACAAAATAAAGAGTACCACTAAATGAGTGTACCTTCAAAAAATTACACATATCAGAATGCACCAATTTAAACAACTCTAATTTCTTTTAAGGTGAATGAATTTTAAATGTAACTTTATTCTGTTTCCTAGTAAAATAATGATGACACTTCTTTAAAATTGCACTTTTTATGTTTAGAAGTTGGTTCTTTCTTGCCAAACAATTTATCCCCTTTTCACTCATATGACCAAGCCACTTATATCATAATTCAATGGAACTATTATTCTTTATTGCATTTACAACATCTTTGAAGGTAACAACTTATATGAGATATAAATTAGAGCATTTCTTACCTTATGCCATAATTAAGGAGCCTTTAGTAAGCTTCCATTGGTCATCATTGAATGTATTATAAAACCTTTTATCATTTGGCTTTCTTATTGAAATCAAATTCAAATAGATATTAGGGACATGTCTAACATCCTTTAATGTTAGCTATGCTTCATTGCTGGTCCTTAAGCAAATATCACCAATGCCAATGACCTTTGCTAAGCTGTTATTATTAATTTGCAAAACTCCAAAATCATCAAGAGTATATGTTGTGAAGAATTCTATTCTAACAATAACATGAAGAGAAGTACAATTATCTATAACCCAATCAGTTTCATGAGATATTAAATTAATCACATTCTTATCACAAACTAATAAGATCATCAGTACCAGAAGTGGATGTAGTAGTAACATAATCATTACTCATATTCTTTTTCTCATACTTATCACTATAATTTTTATTTTTTCTCTTCCACTTATAACACTTTTTTGAATATAACCATCTTCTCGTAATAATGACACTAGAAATTTTTGCACTTAGATCTTGACTTGCTTTGGCTCTTTTTTTTTACTATTTTTGTCATTTCCTTTTTTTTTTTTTACTTCTCCCTTTATTTTCAGTAATTAAAACCGTTGATTTGGATAATGATGAGCCCTGAGATTTCCTTCTTATCTCCTCATTTAACATATTACCATTTACAAGTTCTAATGATAAAACACCATCGGAGGTAGAATTAGAAAGAGAGATTTGAAAAATTTCCTATGAATTAGGTAAGGTAACAAGTAACCATAGCCTGAGAATCCCATTATTAAACTTAATGCCCTTACTTGATTGTTGATCAATGAGATTTTGAAACTCATTTAAGTGGTCAGCAAATAAACTTCTTTTATTATATCTCAACTGTATCTTTTTTTTTTTTTTACAAGAACAACTTGTTGTTACTAAACTTTGAAGCATACAAAGTTTCAAGTTAGCTTTATAAAGTTTGTGCATGTGTCTCATTGCAAATGTGATTATAAACATTATCATTAACAAATTACTGTTTCAAACCATAAACTTGTTCATGCTCAAATTTTTATTCTTCATCAATCTTAAACTCAAGTTTTGTAGTAGTAAATATAAGCAAATGCAATTTCTTTACAAATAAGAGATCTTTCATTTTACTTTATATATGATAATTTGTGCCATTCAAACAAACCAATTTATTTACATTTAATTTCATCATTCAATGAGCCAGATACACCAACTTGCCTTTAATACTATTCTGATAGGAGAAAGGGGTAGTAGAATGTAAATAGTTCAGGAAATTTCTCTTGCTTGCTTAAACCTGTGAGGAAATGATTGAATAACAAAAATGACAATGCAAATAAATCATGTAAGAATATAAACCAATTTTATGTAAAAACCCCCTTTAAATCAAAAGGAAAAAAAAATTACAAAACACTCTGAATTAGAGGTCAACTCTACTATAATCAAGTGAGTACAATAGAAGTATGTAACCTTAATTATATCAAACAAATTGAACAAAATTCGATTTGGACTAAATAAGAGACTAATGAGTTTAACAAGGCAGGCTAACTACGTGTTGTCAAATATAACTCAACAAGTAGATCTCAAGGTAATAATCTAAACATTTAAGATGAACTCTCAGATGTCCCCTACTAGCTATCCAAAGTTTAGTTTAATTGAACCACGGGTCAATAATCATCCACATGGTTTACTAACTTTGTCATAGACGAGAGAGTAAAAAGTTAGTAAAATTGAGAGGTCTCGGTTCGAATGAAAAACCTGTCCTTGTAGTTCACAAAAACCCAATCCAATTGTTCATAAAGAAAATATATATGTCTTCTAACAACTGACCAAAAATTAGCTTGATCGGACTACAAATAATCATCTCCTCACAGGTTCAAGCAAGTGTGAGAAGTTTTTTGAACTATTTATACTCCGTTGTCCTCTTCTCGCATCACATGGGACCCTTCTTGTGAGCAAAAGGTAAAGGAGTCATGACATGAGGTGAACAACATGGTTTCTTCAATAGAACGGCCTTATATCATCAATCATTGTAGCACTAATTGGGCTAAGTGGGAGAAGGTGGCCTTTGGCAATATCAATGCCATTTTGCGGAAATTGAAGGAGCGACAAAGAGAGATGGAGCAGCTCTCCCCTTCCTCTTCTAATATTATAGCTCTCAAAGATTTACAAGTTGAAATTGATGAGATTTTATGCAACGAGGGACTCATGTGGATGCAAAAGTCGAGAGCTAGCCGATTAAACGAAGGGGACAAATTTTCCATGCTAAGGCTACTCAACATTGAAAGAGCAATTGTATTCAGAACATAGTAGAGGACAATGGCCTCGTTTATGATACCGGCGACTCGATTTTGCAAGCCTTCACTGATTATTATAGGCTTTTATTTTGAGACCACGGTGAGGCCACAGTGGAGTGCACTCTCAATGCTATCCCTCGCCGAGTGTCTGCGGATATGACACTCACGAATTGTGAAGCCTTTTACCAGCGATAAAGTCTTCGAGGCGCTCAAATAGAAGCACCCAACAAAGGCACTCGAGCCGGATGACATGCTTGCACTCTTTTATTAGTATTTTTGGTATATTATAGTGGGCAAGGACATGATAGCCAAGACGCTCGATATTCTAACTAACAAAGGTGATCCTACGTTTATCAACCCACATGCATATTTGCTTACTTCCAAATGTGAACTCGCCCACTTCGTGTAAGGATTTTTGACCTATAATCTTTTAAAGTCGTGTCAAAGTACGAGTATCAGAGTGCTTTTGTTTCAGGGCGGTTGATTACAGATAATGTCCTTGCTATTATATTAGTCTTGCAGAAGGCGAAGGAGTTATCGTTGTCCCACATTTGTGTGGAATCAGATAGTTTGATAGCCATCCAAGCTATTCAACGCAAGCAAGACGAGAACTCGGTAGCAGGAGATGTAAGAGCCATGTCATTGGAGTTCGCCGGCTTTACCGCACAACATATTTCTAGGAAAATCAACAAAGTGGCCTATATGCTGGCAAAAGCAGCTCTTTCCAACATCAGGGAAGTTGTATGGAATGAGAGGGCTTTAGGCAATATTTTTGGTTTAATTCGTCAAGATGTACTCTCTGCTTTGTAGTTGAATTTCAAGTTGCGTCTTTTCACTGATAAAACAAAAAACGTTGAACACAAATAAGAAAAGTAGATGTTGCCAGATGCTTCAAAAAGTAAAAGTCCCCTGTAAGACGTGTCACAAATGACACGTTTTATGATATCACGTAATTAAAAAAAGATATATTTTAATCAAGTTAGAATTTATTTTTCTTTTTTTTTCTCGTTTCACAAAATTAAAATTCAATTTTTTCAATATTTCATTAATCAATATTTTTTCTTAATATTGATAGAACTAAAGATTATGTTATATCAAAATTTTAAAAATTATTTTAAATTATATATTTAATATCTCTATTTTTATGTAATTAAAAAAATTACTTTATTATTAAAATAAAGATTTGTACAAATTTTTTTATAAAAAAAATAAAATAATTTTAATTATAAATTATATTATTAAAATTAATTTTTAAATAAATTTTTTGTATTTATATAATTGGTTTACCATATTGCCTATTGTTTTATAGTAAAATCATAGACAAAATTTTTATCTTCTGGTTAGAGAAAAACTACGTTATATACAATTATTTAAGGATTATTTGACCAATTATGATGTCTTCTGGGTCCATTAAGAACGATTTTTTTAATATATATTTTTATCAAATAAATTAAAAGACATAATTTATTTATATTTTAAAAATATAACCAAGTGTTGGCAGGATGTGATGCAAACATCCCACCCCCCGAGGGCTTGCCAAGGGCATCAAACCTGATCTCAACACCTACGCCCGCGAACTCCAAGTGCTGTCATTGCCATGTCCCCCAAAGCTGCTTAGAGTCACACCTTGGAAATCCCTCGTCCTAGGAGGACCAAGATAAGGAGCCTATCTAAGAACGAGCACACCACCTATCAAATGCATAACCGACGAGCACATTTGTTATAATTCATTTGGCTTTTACAGAAAAACCTGCTAATAATTGATGGTAACCAAGAGCTAAATGTCCGCGCCACAGGACACAATTCTATTATTTTACAATTTCTCAGTAAAATATCAACCAGCATGGTTTTTTTTTTTTTTTTTACTCAAGCATAGATGCATCCGTATTAAGAGAAATAAACAATTACAGGATTTCTGACTGGAATAATACCAATCATCTGGGTGGATCATCATACTAACAAAATCCACTGTACATCATTCTTCTATCCTATTCATAATGAAGCACAAGGGAATGCCAAAAAGATACGGAAATAAACTCGACAATATTTAAAGATATTGCATATCATTCCATGTTCAAACCCCAAAGAAAACTCAAATTTCTGGCACCATTTTCGTTTCCGCTCTGAACGTGAATCATGCCTAAACGTCCCCTCCAAGCTCCATCTCTAACAATAAACTTGGCTAGTATGGGTTACACGTGCCATCTTAGAATATGGAAAATGAGAAATCTAATGCTGCGAGGCTATTTAACATAGTCGTCAACGAATTTCGATCCTCCGACTGCCAGGTCTTTTGTCGTGGGGAGATGATAATAGGCATGAATATTTCTGTTTATGATGATAAAACATACTGATGCAGGTCTTCAAATTATTAACCCATTTTGTAAAATCTCAAAAGCACGCAGTAAGATTAAACTGCAACATGACCTTATGGCATATAAACTCCAAAGACAACATGCACTATTTTTGGAATCAAAGAATGCGAGCAGAAAAGAACAAGCTTTCCAAATCCAAGTTCAAGAAATGAAAACCTCATTCAGAGCAGCTTAAAACAGCCTCAAAAAATTGACAAGGCAAAGCAGGCTCACATTTCTTCGGAGGGGTAACCGCAATGAGAAATTGGTTGGTCATCTCTTGAAGGTGGCAACGGAACTCCTCCTTTGCGTTTGCCTTTTGGGTAAATTTTAAGAATATGAGTGGATGAAGCCAGGGCTAAAGAGAAAGCAGACGAGATTAAACATAGAAAAAATTGAGTGAATACAGAAAAATATATTTTTTAACTTATCTCCATAAAATAATATATTTTTTAAAAGTATTTTTATTTTTTCTGCAAATAAATTATTTAAAGTGAGTTAAATTAGAAGTCTCCTTATTTTATTGTAAACAAACAGGGGATTAGGCGGTGTTTTGCACTGCCAACTAGGTCTTGTGTAAGTAATGCACGAAGCCAAACATCTCTAGATAATTTTCTTTTGCTTAGCGAGACAAATATGAAATACGAAAATGTTAGAGAATCGCATATTTTGGACACAAAAGGGGACGTGAGTGATATTACCTGCCAAATTTATGCCTTGTTTAGTTCCATGTAGGATACTGAATGGACATTAAAAAGAGAGGAAAATGAGAAAAGCGAGGGAAAAAATGTCGAGGGGAAGGTAAGGATGTGAGGAACACGAGGGAATAGGCCTGAGAAAAGAATCGAGAATCTTTTTTTTTTTTTTTTCTAATCGGAAACAATTTTTACCCCAACAATCACACAACTATCAACTAAATATGAACTGTGCAGAGAAGTCATAAGAACTGAAGATAAGATAAGGATGCACAAGTTAAAGGGACTATCATTGACTTAGTAGTAAGAGAAGAAGTATGCACAGTCTATTCGGGTGAATGAACTGTCTATGTAGATATATTTACTGCAAAATAATGTTATCTTGTAAGTTTGTTACAAATTGCATTTAGATGCTGAATAAAATAGAGGAATTAACAAGTTGGTTGCTTATGGGAAAGTATTGTAGTACAACTTGATCACTCACTAAGTGAATATTAAAAAGTAGTATGGGGGAAATAGATTTTATATCAAGTTTGACAACTAAAGAGGAATGATAAATTTTGGTAGAAAATTCAAGTCGGGAGAGGCCACTTTACCAAGAATAAGTTTCAGAGGGAGATTAAATTAGTCTTAGAGATGAGGGAATATGTGCTGTGGAAAGAGGCATTGTATAAAAAGGTGAATAAACTTTTCATTAAAGTAATTATTTGTTATAAATGGGAGTGCCGATTAGGGTAAAATGGTTAATAGTAGGATTGTTATTGGAAAATAGCATTTGTGTAAAACGATAATGAAGCATGATTAGAGCATTGAACAAAGGTTACAAATTAACAAGGTACCAAAAGTAATAGGAATGAAATGTTTATATTGAGAATTTAATAGGAATTAATGAAAGAGAGGGTAATAGGGAACACAGGTAGACTCTGTAGAATTTGTGAATAAGAGAAAAATGGTAATGAGTATTATTGGTGTGCATATATTAATATAATGAAATCAGTAGGAAGGATAATATGTTTGGAAGTTTTTGTTATTAAATAATGTGTGTGTAGATGAATATAAAGCAACTTATCAGTATATTGTTATTGATTATATTTGCATATTTGCATTATGAAACAAACAAAGATTAGATCATTAAACAAAGGTTAAACATTAAAGAAGTACCATAATGGGTAAGAATGTAGGAAATTTAATTTGTGATAATAAACTAGTATAATTTGTTTGAACAAGCAAATGAAATGGCTTTATTAAGCATATAACTATAAAAAATGATAGCGAGTGCATTGGTAAACTAAAGTAGACTTTGTAGCATTGCCAGCGAGTAGTAATGATAATCAATAGTGTTGGTGCTTAAGTAATAATTACTAGACAAAAGAAATTATTGAAGAAAGTGTATTAGTTTAAATCATGTGTACGTGCATGATTATAAAGTAGCTTATAAGTTTCTTGGATATTGATTTCCACTGCGAAACAAACAAATAATGATGAAAATTTATGGTTGTTAAATGCAAGCATTCAATGGATTAAAAAGATAGGTTGGTCATTAGAAAAGTTGAATATGATATGATAAACTTCAGACAAATGGGAGATGGTAGTAATAGTGCTCCAATCTTAAAAGAGAGAGATAAGCAAATTCAATGTAATATAAGGGGACATGACATTTATAACTATTGATGAAAGGATAAGTCTTTAAGAAGTTCTAAACCTTTGGTAATATTTGCAATTTAGTTTTAAACCCTTTTAAGTTTTTAAATTAATTCTTAACCTTTAATTTTCATTATATACAAATAATTTTTTGGACATAAATTGATCAAATTGTTAAATACTTAGTTTAACTTAATAAAAATTGTATAAAAATGCTCAAAATACATCTTAAAAATATAATTATGAGTGTCTTTTGCTAAATTTGTCTATTTTTTCTACATAAAAATATAAAAACTTTAAATTTTTCTCATTTTCTCTAAATTCATGGGGAAAAAATTTTGAATTCTTACCTTTTAGATATCAAATAAAGGAGAAAAATTTAGTGATATATGTATGTAGACATATTTTTATATTTTTAAGGTGTATTTTGTAAGGATCTTTATAAAGTCAAACTATGTATCTAATAGTTAAATCAATTCCTAATAAAAAAAGACTTATATGAAATGAAAATTTAAAATTTAGAATTGGTTTGAAAACTTAAAAAGATTTAGGACTTAATTGTAAAAATCCTTAAAGGTTTAAGACTTCTTGAAGTCTAATCCTTTGTTGACAAGGCATTTGATTGTTATAATATGGGAACATTTGGGTTTGGAATAGCAAAGAGAGGAGTTAGAAGAGATTTAGTAACTAAGGAGTACAAGTATTAGGATAATGTGTACTAAAGGTTGAAAGCATAAGAGTAGGGATAGTAATATGTGAAAATAGAAAGGTAGTGCAAAGATTAGATAAAAGGCTAAAGTGTGTCTAACAAAGATATTAGTTGTTTAGATAGTTTCCAAGGCTATCTTAGAACACAACAATGTTTTCTAGTCCTTTCAAAACCCATTTCATAAGGCAACATCATAAAATTAACAATCAAATCAAGTGATAGTTTAAAATAAATGATATATTAGGAATTTGTTCATAAAAAATGTAAGGGTAATTATATTTGAGGCTAAAGGTCATAAAGAGATGCCATGCCTTAAGAGAGACCTAACAAATCATTTGAATAAAATAAGGAGGCTTAAATTAGCAAAAGGGGATGCAGAGGCTATATACTAACTTTTTGTGTCAATTAAGGATTTTTTTTTCTCTTCTTAAATGCTATTCAACTTAATAAAGATGGTAGGTTAAGTAATGTTTTTTGGGCTGATGATAGAAGCAAGGTAGTGTATAAAGAGTTTGGCGATGTTGTGACATTTGACACTATATACCTTATGAACAAATATAACATGCCATTTGCAACATTTGTAGGAGTAAACCACCTTGGCCATTCAATTATGCTTGATTGCACTTTTATTGGTAACAAGAAAGCAAAGATGTTTATATGATTGTTTAACATGTGGTTAGATGGCATGGATGGAAAGCATCTAAAGGCCATTATCATAGACTAATGTTTAAATATTGGCAAAGGTGTTGTAATAGCTTTCTTAAACACAAGGAATAGGTGGTGCTTATGACATATAATGTGTAAATTCCTTAAGAAGATTAAGTACAAAGATAAGTATTGGGAGATTAAAGTTGCATTTATTATAGTTATGTATGACACTTTAACGACTAAAGAGTTTGGAGATTAATAGAGTGAAATGCTAAACAATTTCCAACTAATTAACCACAATTGGCTATCCATTCTATTTGAAAAAAAGGTATAGTGGATTCCCATATATGTGAAGTAAACTTTGTTTCAATACACACATATACCTTGTGTTATTAGATGGCTAATAGAGAAGTAACTTATAGCATGTTACCCAAATAGTATTTTCCAAAAAACCCAAAAGGAGTTAATAGAAATTATGTCTTGTGACATAGTGGTATTGCAAAAGGAAGGAAATATGGCCAAGAATGAGTTAACAGTGGATTTCTATTAGAAATGGAAGACATTATTGATACGCATATAATGTTATATATATGATGTGAATGGTGATTATATTAGATGCAATTGCAAATTATTTGAGTTTAAGGGTTTATTATGTAAGCACCTTATGAAGGTTCTTATTTCAAAATGTAGAAGTTATGATAGAAAGGGATATATTGAGGTAGTGGTAAAAGGACATTATGCAATGTTATAGTAAGATAAAGATAGGTATAATTAATGAAAATTTGATTACTGAGTGACAAGAGTTGAGGAATGAGAGACCATATTTTACTCTTTCATAGACATAATAGTAAATTTGGTTGTTAAGTTTAACTTTATAAGCAATTGACTTAAAGAACTAAAACATGGGCTAAAAGATTGGATATTAATTAGTGTGACAATTCAGGTAAAGAATAACATTAGTATTGATACAACAACTGATGTAGGTAATACAATTAGTGATGGAAAAAATATTCCTACATATAAAGACTTATAATAGTTTAGAACATAAGGGCGATAAAGAGTATGAGGTATGGTTTCTTCTAGAGAGACTAATAGTTATAGACAACAAAGAGGTCAAAGTCAAAAAGAAGTTTAAAATCCAATAAGAGGCTATATTGATACAACAATAAGGCCACATATTATACATAAGCTTTAAGTATTAAGAAGTCAAATATAAATTATTGTACTATATTTTCTTTTTTTCTAATACGACTAGATTTTGACCAAATTTGTTAATGCAAATGCATGATTTAAGTGCAACTCAAATGTTAACTTCACCATCTTCAATGAGGTCTAAAAGTGAAAGTAGCTATCATATGTGGTAAGTTTGTGTAATTGCATTTTATTGCCAATTGAAACTATATATTGCAATGATAAAAATTTTAAATGTCTTATCCTTTTATAGGTGTTGTAGACAGTAAGGCATAATGGTTTTGCAATTGAGTTATTATAATTAGTAGAGGATTATAATATTCACTGAGACTTGTATCATATTTAGTAATATATGAGGTTAAATAAAAGGAATTTTAGTAGATCATAGAAATTATGTTGTGTTCATTTTGAAAATTTGATTAGTACTTTAGGATTAATATAATTAACAACACATAAGATACACTTTTGTTGTAGATGTAGCCATCTTGTTTAGTTTATTATCCCTTGACTTTGTAAGCCTTAATTTGATAGGCACACAAACACTTATCATTAAAAAAAAAAAAGATCAAAGTTAATGTTGCAATTTTAGTTATATATGTGTTAACATTTTCTACACTTATTTAGGCATTATACAGAAAAATGGAAAAAGAGTCTTATGTGTGTGATAACAACGTAGTTGTTTTCAAGCTTGAGTGATTTAAGATGATGAATTAAATACCTTAAGTGTAGATAATAAATTGAAAAGAAAATTACTTAAGATTATCAAAATAATGTTGTTGATAGCTTAAAAAATGAATTTTAAGGTTTGAAATTAATATATTATATACATTTTTGCCTTTACTTTGGATGGCTATTAATAAGTTACGATATGTTCCATTTGACTAGAATATACAATGGAGAATAAATTAGTAGAAATTTAAAATTTATCATAAGTGTTATTATATAAAGTAAATATATAATCTAATTAATGTGAAAATAAATTAAATATAAGTTAACTAGATTGACCATAAGAATCTGTAAAACTCAAACACCTATCAAATGCCTTTGTTCAAAAGGAATTTTAAACAAAAAATGAATTGGAATCAAAAGTTTACTCTCACTCACAAACTAATCTTATCACCACTTAAAATTATTTTGTCCATACTTGCAAATTCAAGAGAGTTAGATTGATGAGTTAAATTAGTTATGTATATTATAATTGAAATGATCCATGTATTTAGGTTTCAACTACAAATGATTTAAGTTAAACTTGGTTGATAAAATGTATTCATATAATTTAATATAAATTTGCAACCATACAAATTATACAAAATTTATTCATTTTGAAATGAATAAATTGGTTGATAGTTGTTTTAATTATAAACTAAATTAGTCATCAAACGATAATTTGTTTGTTTATATAATGATTTTAAATATGTAGAAATGAAACATATTTTAGTTGATATATAGATGTTAAGGCATAGGTTTTTTTGGGGGGGGTAGTGAATTGTAACAAAAAAAGAGATAATTATCTTTTATTTGCCAAACAAAATTTGTATATTAGACATAGCTAATATATGTGAAATTTATAACAACTAATTATCTACTTTTTATTTGAGGTTTTGATAGTTATCCTACCTAAATAATTTATGAATAAAGTTATCTGTATAAATTTCTAATTATTGTTATTTTGATAGTTTTTTTAATCTTTTTTTAACTAATTCCAAGTGTTATTGCCCACCAGGGGTGTAATTCTTTGATCTACCATTAATACTAATCATTTTTTAAGTAATGAGTTTATGATAGAATAATATATTTTTCATAGTTAATAATTTGAATATTATTTTATGTTGATATTATTTGGGAATATGCATTACATTAGTTAAATGCAATGATGCTCCATTGATAATAATTTAGGATTCACTGTTGGAAGATAATGACTTATTATTAAAGAAGAAAATCTTATTAGATGTGTTGATTAAATGGGAAATAAATCATTAGTATAAAAAATCATAATAAATTAGTTATAATATATCTTAGTAAGACTATATTTCATTACAAATTTACATGGGTATATTGTAATTTATTGTGACAACTTGTTATTATCCTAAACAAAAATACCTTTGGTAAATGCATTAGATAAAAAAGTACACCTAATGGAGTTAGATAAATAGATAAGTATAAAATATTTCTTGGTGATGGTAAAATTATATGCAACCTAATTAACAACTAATCAATAATTTATATTTAATTAATGTGTCTAGCATTGTTGTCATAACCTATTCATACACATGCCTATTATAAAGAGTAACATTTTTATCCCCTTTTAATTACACTAATATAAATACTTGTCTTTTATATTATATGTGACCTTAGTAATAAATGTCACATGGCCATTCCTTATCCTTACAATTTACTTAAGATTATCTCTTATCAATTTAAAGCTTATAGTCATCTATTGTGATTATGGCTACTAAGATGAAAAGAGAAATGATATGAGATGCAAATGACGTTCATTCAAATAAACGTTGCCCTTGTAGAAAGTCTAAATTAATGCTTTGCACCTTTCACACTAGGAGCAATTTGGGTTGTTAATTTGTACGATGTAAGAAATTTGTAAAAGTTACAACTTATAATAATATTTATTTTTATTTTTTATTGTTATCTATATGATGATGCTAAGGATTTTGTTAAATATCTAAGCATAATAATTACAATGCATTTATTATATTTGAATGGTAAGAAACAATAAATACTTAAATGGTATTTATATGTAAGGGATCTTTATATTTATTATGTTGTCTCATGTGAGTTATCTTAAAAAATATTTGAATATGCATTACTTTATAAACCATATGAAGAAGTGTATGCAATTTCGAGTGGGAATGGATGTTATTTTTGGAGGAATTAATATTGCTACTCATTTAAATAATTCAATAACATACTAAATTTGATGTAATATTAAAATTCATTACATTCCTAACTTGAAAAGTTTGTTTCTATGTGTAGAAATTTATACTTGATATTAGTTATTGCTTTGCAATTAGCAAGGGTAATTGTATATAAATCTTGATAAAACATCTTTAAGGGACTTAAGAGAAATTTCAAGAAATGACACTATAAATGGAATTTTCTCATTTTCTTATAAAATGAGTGATCTAATTGCTACAAGTATAACTTTTATATAGCATTGTGCTATATTGGAATAATAAGAAAGACAACAATAAGTAATGTTTAACAACTTGTAATTAAGGTTACTGTTATGTAGAAGATAAAGCATGACAATACGAAGACAATAGAAAAGACATTAAAATCATTGAATATACCTAGAGGAGTTGCCTTATTAAGGTTGACAACTTAAAACATAGTTCACACATACATGAGTCATAAACACTCAACAAAGGTTATCCTTTATCCATTTTTGGGCCACTTATTATAGTTATGGATTGAAGCATTTTAGTTGGATTTGTCCTTATATGTCTAAGTAAGGTCAACACATTGGCCTTTATAAAAGGGGTAACAACATTTGTTTCTCGATCAAATGGACTTTTTGCCTATTTTTGACTTTGTAGAAATTTTAAGCCATACTTCATCATTTATGACTAGGGAGTCAAGAATCACCTTATTTAATTCACACCAATGTCCTTCAATAGTCCAATAGTTAAGGTTCGTATTTCAACACTTAATGATAATGCCTCATCCATCATGGCATATGTTGTACCCCTATTTTGTTTTGCCTTGAAAACCTTACATTTACTCACTCTTATGCAAGATTAATTTTGTGGCTTATGTACGCTGCAATTGGATTATGAATTGTTTATTTGGACATGAAAAATAAAGTAATAAAAAAATAAAAGAAAGAAAAATAAAAAATAATAATAATTGAATTGCTGTTAATGTCTAATATATAATTAAAAATTCAATATAAGCATATCTCCCCTTTGAAAGGAAGAGTTGGTAACTTATATGGTACTTAGACTAAACTTAAAGTTAAAATATAACTTTTAGGTATAAGTCACATTATCAAACCATAAAGCATAACCCTCCCTTTCTCAAAGACCTTAAGTTAAGCATTCAAGTGCATTAATATCAATCTAGCTTTCTCTTTAAGGTCTAATGGCCTTGTCCAAGTATGAATCCTAAAAAGTCAAAGGCTTATAAAATATTAAATATATGTGGGAATGATCCTAGCTACTCAACAAAAAGGAGAATTAATGTTAGCCATTCAACAAAAGGCAAGTCAATTCGAACTATCTCATAAAAAGTAATTGTAGGTTAATAGCCAAATTTAGGCTAGCTTTAATATAAAAGGAGCTAGCATTAATTATAAAGAGAGAGAAAAGGCAGGGGTTAATAAAAGTCCATGGGGGAGAATGAGAAAATGAGTGAATAAGTTATATTAATTTAAGGATAAAAGAGACAGTTAAAGGCATTATTTGGCACCTAAATAAAACTAATAGATAGAATAATTAGGAGCATTTAAAACAGTGTAAAATGGAATAAAAAAAGGCATAATTACCATGCATTAAACATGTAAAGGTAGTAATCTAAGAGGAGGAGTTACTTCTTCTAATTAACAATGGTAGAAATAAAAGTACCTATAACAGAACCATGGTACCTTTTCATTTGCCTTCCAATCTCTCTCTCTCTCTCTCTCTCTCTCTCTCTCTCTTTTTCACTTTTAAAGATATAATCACACATAAGTGATCTAGATTAAGTTTAAAATCATTATCAGGCCAAGAAATAAAATTAAAACCAAATATTAATAGTCAAATATCTAATTAAAAGACACTATTTCACGCACCAAATGAGCTTTAATGATCTTCAAGGAGAAGTTTCAATTAATTTGACATTAAAATGCCATATTTAACAGGAAAGGAATTGAGCTAATAACACTAACATGTAACCATACATAATAACTAAATTAGTCAAGAAAAACACTTATCTTTAATAGTGAAGCTCCTCTTTCATTCTAATTAGAGATCCTTGCATAAGAAAAGGTATAAAATAAGCATATTTTGTTGTTTTTATTCATCAATATATACTAAAAAATTGAAAAAAAAAAGAAAAATAACAATAAAGAACATAAAAGTAGTTAGAGAGGTAGAAAATATGGTAGTTTACCTTAGAAAGGCTTGTTAAAAGTCTATCATGGAGTGCCACTAGAAAACACCATGAAAGCCACCTAAAAAGCCTTCTCTTGTTGATTTATGTGTAACTAAAGGTTGGAAACCCATGAATTGGCAAACAACTTGAGGCTTACCACTACTCGTTCCACCTCTTGCATGTGATGTTTCCAACCATCATTGTCATGTGGGATCAGCATTGAAAGATTCAATGAGTGATAGTCTACCTATTAGTGCCTCCCACACACCAATCTAAGTCTAAGGGTGCCTTAGTACTAGCGGCAACTTCACCTTTCTCTTTCTCTTTACAATGTATCTTTACAATGTATAGTTTCAAAATCAATCAAAAATACTATTTTTAAAGCCAAATCTTAAATTTTCACACTAGAAATCATCTCTAAAAGTTGTGATTAGGTTGTTGTTAAGCCAAAAGTATGAAAAATGTCCATTAAAATGGTATATGTTAAAGGTAGAAGAATTTGTTTTGTGAGAAAATCTTTTTAGACAAAAGAATTGTTTAGGGGGTTTGAAAGTTGAGGAAGGAAAAGGAAAATAAAAAAATAAAAAAGGGACATAAAGTTTCCAATGACAATACTAGTTTGGGATGCCTTGAGTGAGCCCATAAATGCAAAACTATGCCAATCCCTTAAAAGGAAAAAAAGAAAAGAGAGGCAGAGAGAGAGTGAGTGAGAGAGTGAGTGAGAGAGAGAAGAAAAAGAAGAAATAGATAAAGTATTGACAAAAAAGAGTATAAATATAAAAATAAGTAAAAAATGATAGTTGTTATTAATGATAAGTGTTTAAGTTGACTACAATTTATGTCAAATGTAACTATGCTCAAACCTTAAAAAATCTTTATAAAGTAAATTAAATCATTTACAATCTTCTAACTGCAACTAAAATGATTGGTGACAACTATGAGATCAATATATAAGTATTACAATGCTCTTAGGTTGCCCCATCAATCTTGAAATGCCACCTAAAGGTGTTAAATGCTACTCCCTTTTTCCCTATCCCTTGAGCTTCCTCCCTTCGTTGGGAAGTCTACTCACGATAGCATGGTATAAGGTATAAGGTACATTTGGCACCCCTTCCCACTCATTTACCATATTTAAGTCTTGTATTTATTATGACATTCTTACAAGTAGATAATAATGTAGATATTATGAATCAATATAATCTAACAAAATTATTAGCATGCTTATGTAAAACGTTGGAAAAAAGTAGTAATAATTTTGTAATTTAATAAAATGGAGCTACTTAAATGGAAAATCCCTTTCAAATTAAAGTGTTTGCTTTTTTTAGGCAATGTAGAATGCTTTGGCATGATGTTCCAAGGAGAACTATGTTTGATAAAGGGAGACAGTTGGGCAACATGGTTTTTAATATGGGTTGGCACAATCTTATCTTATACTCACTAATCCAATTTAATTAAATATTTTTACCCTTGTAATTTCTTGAATAGTTAGGTTATATCGATGTGTAGTTAAATTTCTTTACTTTTTTTATATTATTTTTTAAGGTCAATGATCACATTGCTATTAATCACTTAATTTGCTTTATAAAGTCACATCAAACTAGCATTATTTGATATAAATATAAATATAAAGTATTATACAAAGATAGGCAATTGCTTATGCAATCCCCTATACTATTAGAGATGCATAAAAAAAAGAGTCATCATGTGCCCATGAAGATAACTATAGGCTATAAATAAAGGATAATAATTATAAATTAAGGATGAGATGTATGCAATTGTAGTAATGGTACTACTTAACCAATGTAGTTTTCATCCATCTTGATAAACTTGTACCATTTAAATTTAATGGGAATACTTTGTCCATTTTAATAAAGACAACTTAATTTTCTCTTTAATATATTATTTTATTTTTAAGCACATAAACTCACTATTAAATGTCGTGGCTATTAGCAATAATTGTGTTTTGTTGTAAAGAATAATTTGTGTAAAGTCATGTAAGGAGGTAAGATTTCTAGGATTGTTTGTTGATTCAAGATTGGTTCTTTTAGTCTATTAAGAGGCTTAATGGGTTGTGAGTTACATAATAGGGATATCTCTTTTTAGCATTAGAACTTAGGATCGATGTAGATAGAAGTGTAAATTCTTAACTACTATAATATTCCTGAAGGGGCCAAAATTAGACATTGATCATATCTTAATTCATTCCAAGATCTTTTTGTTACATCCGTTGGTCCATTCTAGTTCACTTAAATGTTACACTTAATATATTTGTCTATTAAAAGGGTGAGTCATCTATGATACTAAAACCAATAGTCATTCAAATGCATATGACATTCATTAGATCTTACTCAATCATTGGTGCATACATTGGGTTAGTTTCTTAGCTATTATCATATTACATTGAGGCTTCAATATCTTAAGCCAACAAGTCCATTGTCATTAGATATGGCAACTTGATAAACTTAGCATTGTCATTAATGATACAAATGACATGAATTGTAATTGTTAATTATTACCTAAATACTATGAATAAAATCAAAAGGTTCCAAGATCTTTCTATGTGATTTGAGAGCATATTATTATGTTTGAATGATTTTGCATAAAAAAAAGTGTATTTGTGTCTTCTTTTTAATTTATGAAGCATTATGGGTCAACGTTTATTCCTATGTATAAATAGGTTACACTTTATTTTGATATCTTCTTAAAGTGACTCAGTACAACATAAGTATTATTTGTATATGCTATCGATTGTTCCCATATTATAATAAATAATCCATTGGATTTATCTTAAAGTATATTTAAGCAAGCAAAATTATATGTCAACCCTAATATATATTCCTTTCATACTATTGCCATTTACTTTGATAAAAGATTGTCGTTATCTAGTAAGGGTAGATTTTTCATATTGTGTATGGTAACAATATTTGGAATTTGCTTCAATGTTTGCAAAGGTAGAAGCAATTTGTTCATGCACTTTATCAGTGGACAAGTGACCAACAACATATACGATAGTACCATGATTAATATATTAGCTTCAAATATTTACATGTGTTGCTCTAAGTCCTCCAATTAGATCTAATTTACATATCTTTGAAGGGAGAACATGATAGTCATAATGGTGCCAGTGTATTGCATTTATGTTTCTACTTAGTAGTATTGATGTAAAATCTTAACATTAGATTACTCTTGAATAAGCACCACCACATTTATGTCTTAATAGATGAGAATCTATTCTATGATTTTGTCTTTAAGTTTTGAAATAATAAAAAGCTCCAACCAAAAATTATCATCATCAAATTTATTGTAATCAAATTATCTATAATATGGTGCCGACAATCATCTACATAGGCTTACAGTACACTTTAGACAACCAATGTTGTCATTTCATTTGAGGGATGTACTTAATAGTCACCATGTGACTTGAGTGTTACCTATTGTAATTATAGAAATATATGTCATTACCTCATTGAGTAGTCAGCTAAACAATTATTTATATGCTTTGGATAAAGATCATGCATCAATTACTAACTTTATGCTTAACACTTAAATTTATGTAAACATAATTCCTTAATTTATTCAAAAGTTATTGTTTGAATCATTAGGTAATTTAGGTATTTCTATCTATCCTTGTAATATGTAAATTGTTTGCATGTGACCACATTATTGGTGGTGACTATTTTTGGAAAACTGGCATATTTGAATAGGTGATTACAAGTTACCAAAATGTTTTCCTCTAAAATATTTATATTAAATCAAATTCCAAATCATTCATTTCAAGTTAGAATAGTTGTTTTTTTTTTTTTCGGTTCGTTTGAATCTCTTAAGTGTCATTTCCAAGCAAAGACCTTTTTAAACACACTATCGATCCGAAAGACACTCTAACATTATTGATTGCCTAACAACAAAAGATGGTGGCAATCAATTATATCATAATATATACTTTTCAATAAACCCTTATGTGATATAACATCAATAAGATAAATGCCTACTTCATTTAATTATTTTGATCTATTAAACGTGTCAAATTATCCATGACAAATCCCATATATGCTTATCCCCCACATTGCATGGCCTTTAAAAAAATTTGAATCAAAACCCACACTCTCTTTCATCTTGTTTACCATCTAATGTCTGAGTATCAGTGTGTTGAAATTGATGGAAGGTATCTGTCTGTAATTATGCCACGTTTTGTAAACATCAATTGTTGCATTAGTTGAGAATTAATTAATTTTACACGGTTTTGCTTCTACGTCATTAGTCACAACAACGCAAATCAATTGATTTCCAGTAGACACATAAATGGCAATGACTAGCCACTTACTGAAGTAGCTCACAATGCAAATCTTATGCTACATTTTTTTTTTTTTTTGGAGGGAGCCAGAGAATACTGAAAGCAAAATAATTGAGCTAGAGGATGAGATTATTGAGCTGATTGTTGTGTTGAAGGGTAGGAGTATCCTTGATATTGTTACCACGTGGGGCATATAGGAGGCCGGAGATTACAAGGCTGATGGTCGAATATTTTGGAAGACCCTGGGGTTTTTAGGTGGCAATGCAGAGGAAACATATGCAAATTTGAAATAAATATTGTTTTTTGATTGAAATTTGCATTGAGCTTTACATGGTGGGAAGGATGTAGCATGTGTGGCCCTCTTTATAAAACTTGTTATTTCTTCGTACAAGTAAGAGCGTGGTGTTGTTGCGTGTTTGATTTATGTGATTCATTCCTTATGTACTCTGCTAACCTATAGTTTGTTCATCGCATCAATAACATTTTAAGTTAAAATTCTATTTCTTAACTATTAGTTCCCGTTGGCCCATCATTCATCCGAACATATGGCAACTATAACCGATGGTTAAGATTTGATGTTAAGGATTCTTGTCCATTCTCCGTTTCTAATTTATGTGATTACGTAACTTTTTGAGATGTCTCTTGGCACATTTATTTGTAATATGCAGTTTGTGAAATAAGTTAGCTACAAATGTGTTGTGTGTAGATGAAACTCTAAACATAAAAAAAAATTGGAATTGCATTATCTAAGAGGTCTAACAAAAGGCACTACAAAATCACCAGGTTTGTTAGATAGGTGGGGATGTCGGGTTGGGAGCCTCGACAGTAAGGTCTTCTTTTTCGCTGGGAATAAAACAATGCGTCATTATTTTCCTAATCTCAGATATGTAACAGAAGGCACTAAAAAGTCACCAGGTTAGTCGGGTAGGTGGGGATGTTGGTGTGGGAGCCTCGACAGTAAGGTCTTTTTCACTGCGACTAAAACAATGTGATTTCATATTCAAGCATTCTTTCCTTCCCTTCCCTTCCAAACATCGGCAAAGTTTATGTTTTGTTCTTGATCAATCTTATTAAAATTTCTGACTTGAGGTGTGTTAGACTTTTCTAGAATTTTTCTTCATGAAAATTTATATTTTTATAAGAAATGATATTTTCTTTATATGGATACCAATACACAAACTGTAATAAAAATTAACGTACCATTTTTCATAATATCGAGATTCTGTTGCAGAAATAAGAATCGTCTTTTGATTTTCGATTTGTTCCTGAAAATTTTCTCTTTTTTCTTTTCTCTTACTCTTCCTTTTATTGTTTTTTGTTTTTTCTGATAGTGGAGAGAAGCAAAAGATTCGTAATAACAAATATTACCCTCTTTTTTGAAAAAGTTGTTTTTAATTAAGAAATTATCTCTTTTTTTTTATAATAATTATTTTTCGTGGAACAGTTATCTTTTCTTGTAATAGTCATCGTTGAATAAGGAGAGTGGAGAGATTTTAAACTCAATGACCCAAATTACCAACTGAATATTATATTAGACTTTTTATATTAGATAATACTTTAAATAACATGGTACATTCCTATTAATTAATTTAACAAAGTGGTCCCGCATGCATACCACCTCCATTTGACCTTTTACAATGCCATGAGTAACATTTCCGTGACCCATTGTTAGGTGACCTTCTAGGGTGGTTGGGATGAGACCGAAGAAAGCACTGCGGAAAATAAGAACAATAGAAGTTGTCATTTATAACAGCAAGTCCAATTAATGTTTAATATTCACATACTAACTACAGAGCCTGTATGCCAAATGCGTACCTCACATCCTCGTTCACAGGAGCATTGTCCACCATCCCCTTAGAATCGGTAAGGTCTCTTACGTCATGCATGTGTTCTTATTGCTCTCCTTTTAACTCTCTTACGTCGTGTCATGCTTACCGATAGCGGGATTTATTAATATAAGCTCTGCGAAAATAGTTACACTTTTTTCCTTGTTTTTGGTTTTTTGAGTTCACCGAATTACTAGTCCCCCATTATAACCACAAAGATATGTATGTGGTTTATTGCGTTTAGCCCTTTAAGTAAAAGATAAGTGAACTCTGAAAACCTGTGTTTTATACTAATCATGGATGGTAACGTGCGTGTTTGTACAACGTGGAAGTAAAGGCGGCCAAGTATAACAACAAAAAATAATTTTTGTCGATGTAACATGCACGAACCGCGTAATTTCTTGTTTCATCTTACCCATAATATTTCACAAAATAGCTTAAATTTCATGTTCCATGGATCCATTTTGTTGTTAATGACACCTATTAAAGCAATGAGAACAAAAATAATTTAGCCACCAATATCATGGGACTATCATCGGCTTCACAATAGACGTGATCATGTAGTTATTTCACCCTAAATGTCATGTTAACACCTCATGAGTGCGTAGGATCTACTCTTATAAAAAGTATCTCCACATCAATTCCTAAACCACCGGGTAGATGCCATGAACAAAATTAGTAGATCTGCTCGTGCTAACTATCTTCAAAAAAATCAGAAGAAAATCTATTTTGGCTCACTTTTTCTAGTTAATCAAAATAACACAACACACAAAGTAAAAAAATCAAAAATGAAATGAAAATAATACTTTTGGTGTTTTTGTGGTGAGTTAAATTTGATTCACTCAAAAAGGTGAGTCAAAATAACAAACACCCTTCATCATATACACCTTCAATGATATTTCATACTAAATAATAATTATTGTGAAAATATATTCATATGTGGAACATTTTGAACTACCTAACAATCAATTAGACGGGACATAAGATACAATTTTGTTAATTGATAAGAGGACGGAGATATTATAAAATTATCAAGAAAAACATTAAAAACTTGATAACAAAATTGTTTCTGTAATTGAAAAAAAAAAAAAAACCACCACAATAAAATCACGTTCTTTTTACTTATAAGGAAAACCAAAAAATAAAAAAAAAAGATTAATTTTGTCATACGTAGGTGATTGTGCATTAAGCATGTTGAAATTAATTGGAGAGCGTGAATAACCAACCCCAATGGTTTGGTTGGGTTGGTTTAAATGATGTGTTGGGTTGCCCATCGCATTACGCTATGTAATGTTAGCGGGCGGGAAGTTTCCTTAAATCTTGAAAGCTTTCCATTTGCACACTTTGACACCCCATGGAAGCCTTCCACACATACTATCTTATAGCTGAAGGTGAAAGTTGCCAACCATGATGCAGTTTATTGTCTCCCTTTCTTTTGTCGCAAATGAATCTGCGGCATTCCTAGGCATCGGCGATGCTCTAGTTGACTTAGTGTTTGTAACACGTGTGACATTTATGTCTTTCCATTAATAACTAAATTAGCTTTCAAGGCCTTTGGTCTTCTTCTTTTTTTTTGTTTTGTGCCTAATGTTTGTTCCATCTTGTTTCCCAGGTGTTTGCATACCAATGATCATGACATATTGACCAGCTTCACGTTTTCATTTTCCTCCCTTTGGTGTGAACCAATACCCATGTTTTTGGGGAGTTTGTTTACCATACATGTCTGTGTGCCAATCATCAACCTTTTCACGAGTCCAATGCTAATGGCAAATATGTGCAGTCAGTGGATGGCTCCCAAGAATGTTCATCACAATTGATTGAGGATTGCTATGCATATAATCACATCTACTTGACTATACCGACTTGTAAACGCCTAAAGCCACAAACAATTGAGAAAACAAAATGCCCTATGGAATACTATCGGAGAATGTGCTCCGATTGCCTAGCTAAATAGACAACTAAGTGGAGGAAGGGACTCCTTAGAGTCGGTACTCTGTGCCACCTGTGTGTAATAAACTACAGTAATTTTATGACTTATAAATAAAATAAAATAAAATACTGTTATAAAGGATTGATGTGTAGATGAAATTTATAGTTGGAATAGTAAAAGTTATTATGGGGGGGAAAAAACATCTCTGGTGTTGTTATGTGAATCATATAATCTCGCTTTAGGCACCTTTTAAAGTCACATTTAATATACTCAAAATATCAAATTGGAAAAAAGTAATTTCTTTATTTCATCTAACAAATAATAATGCAATAATTCATTTTCAATCTTTGGAATATATATATATCATTATTATCATTTACGACATTCGTTATAATATATGTCACATAAGTGTTAGGCCATTTTCATTATAGAAATCACAGCGGGGAATTTATTCTTGCCAATCGTTTGTTATAGGTCACTTGTGTAAACCTGTAATTGGCCATTGATACTCCAGAATTCCAAGCGTTAATGGTTTTTTATTTGATCTCATAACTGTATACCAATTAATTTTATATAGGAGCACTTTAATATAACTAGGTGAATTGATAGTGCATCCGATATGTATCACCGAAAATGCGCAGTAGGTTAACATAAAGCAATCACATGGTATTATTCTTAAAGTATTTGCAATGGTCATTTGCAATACAAAATTTCAAAAAAAAAAAAAAAAAACATGCACACTAATGAATTCTATTGGTTTACGGTAACTAGTTATTGACTTAATTTTTTGTTCTGTAATTGACAATACCCAATACCGCAAAAAATACCTTGCATTCCTGGTTAATTGGAAGAAACTTAAAATGAAGAGAACCCTTTTATCATTTTGCCATTTATTAGTTCTTTCGATCTGCTATAATATAGTAGAGAAGGCGGATTGTCATGCATACCACAAATAAAAACCACTGATTTTTTGTTGCCAAAATATCAGTTTAGAGGTATATGACAACTAACAGGAACAACATTCAACTAAACACATACACACGGGCGATGTCATAGCATTAGAAGGTTGCGTGACTCTTCATAGAACAAAACCAATAAGGGCATTGTTCCCACTTTGGATACAACTATGCAGAGCTATCTGACAACTCCACCGCGTCAATCCCATTAATTTGGTAAACTCCCCAGTAGTTGAACAAGAAACTGTTGAGTCCAGTGAGCAACCGTGTTTGCCGCTAGTCTAAAGATAATGCTGCACACCTCAGCTCGCAATGCAAGAGTCTCATCCATTTTTTCACAATACATGGTGTTAGACACAGGTGGCACGACCTTTTTTTATTTTTTTTTTCATTAAAAGCATCTAAGTCGTGGAAGAAGAATTCTAGTATTCTTGTGAGCATACAAACAAGAAATTACGAAAGGATGCTTCGATTGAGGAACACGATGTGTAGCTAAAGTTATAAACTACAATAAACATGAATATATTTAGGAAATGTAAACAGTATGAACTCATGCCTGAAAGATGGAAATTTTTATAGAAAGGAAAAGTTATGCCTTCGTCATATGCTGAAGGTTGCTTAGACCTTTTCTCAAACAAAAGATTTTGGTATATGGCAACATATGACCAAGTTATTATAGAGCACTGTCATCCACCCTATTACAGGCTTTGCCAAATAGGCAAAATGAAAAACATGTGGATAACTATAACACAAAATATTGTTGTAAGCAAAAAATTATTTATTTTAAAATAAAATTTTGTTTGAACTTTATCTCATCAAATCCATATTGAAATAACCACAAAATAGCAACAAAGGACACTTTTTCTATGTCACCTTATCATCCCTACATCCCTCTTTCTTAAGACCAAAAAAAGATGTCGAATGAAAAATCCTTAGTGATAAGTAGAGATGTTAAATGAGTCAGCTTAATGAGTTTGGCTCGTGTAATTTCATGTTTAAGTCAATTTCAAGTTATTTTGAATTCTAATTAATTCATGAGTTGACTAGTATTTAAAAGTTAATTTTTTAGAAAATTTTTTACTTATTTTTTATTTTATCATATATTATAATTATTACAAAATATATTATTATTTATTATTTATTTATTATATATTAATTTATATTAAAAATATATAAATATTATATATATATATATATATATAATTTATAATATATATATATAGATGTGCATGAATGTATATATATATAATATTCATTTACCTCTATAATATAAATTTATATGTGGATAAGATTTTTAAAATATTATAAATATAAAAAATAAAAATTTAAAATTATTATATATATAATCATATAAATTAAATGAATTATTTATATTTTTCTATATTTTAGAATTAATTAGATTTAATTTAAATTAAATTTAATTTTATAATTAATTTGAATTAGGAAAAATAGTAAGTGAAATTAAATTATTAAAAATTTTTTCTTTAATTTTTTCTGTAAAAAAGAAAAAATACTTATAATATAAATTTATTTTGTTAAAAAAAAGAGAATAAAAAATAAATTTAAATTATATGTATTTTTTTATAAAAAGAGAAATTTAGAAAAAAAAATATCTTTTTTTCTTTTTGAAGGTAACAAAAGGAGAAAAAAATAAATTTAAATTATGTGTCTTTTTTTTTAAGAAAGTAAAAAAAATGATAATAATTTTTTTCTTTTTTTAAGAAAATAAAAAAGATAATTTTGAACAACTTTTATTTTTTATCATTTAAAAAAATGAATTTAAAAAAAATTTCTAAAAAAATGAAAAATAGAATTCATGAGTAATTCTTTTGATTTTTAGTTGTTTATTTATAAAAAACTGTTCATATAAACAAATTAAAATTCTTTTTCAGTTTCAACAGTATATAAAATATATGTAAAAACAAAAAAAAATTATTAAATAACAAACATTTTGTATTTTTTCAAAAAAAAAAAAAACAAAAGAAAATGTCATGTTTTCCAAGTCAGGTCCGGTGGGTTCAAATTCGGGTCACTTCAGGTTTTAGTCATACCGATTGGTTTACTTTGGAGTCACGTCACACTTAGGGTCAAATTGAGTTGGGTCTTCTCCTAGCAAGTGCAGGTTAAACTGTCAAGTCTAGTTAACTTTCGACACCTCTATTAATTCGCCTTTCATTTTATAGGTAATCAGTAGGCTACCTCTCATAATCGTGACTCTGTAGTATTTGACCCCTTTTTTTTTTTTTTTTTTACTTTCATTGCAAACATGAAGATGTGGTTTGCCCGTATATGACACTTGTCAGTTCAATGATTTGATTGACAATGCACCGACAAGTATAGTAATTGATTATACTGCCCCTGAAAAGCGAAATTAATAGAAATCTATGTAGTCAACCCGCAACCCTAAATCACCTGAAATTTCTAGGATTTTCTACAAATGTGGGTTGGGGTGCAAAGCACCTCCGAAGCAGCACTCTCATTCTCCTCTATTCTTTAACTAAGTCAACTGCTGACTACTATTGTGTTAAAAAAAACAAAACAATCATGAGTTGATGGATTTTGAATTCTAATTAACAAAGTAAATGATTTTGTTGTTGTTTGTTTGGGAGAAGATAGGGAGATAGAAATTATTAACAAAAAAAAATGATTTCTTACTTTAGTTAACGTGAAAGTATCCTAATTATCCTAAAATTAAGAACTAGGTGATCCATTTAATTAGTAATTCTTTTAATATCCCTAAATTTGCACAAATATTGTCATATTAGCAAAATATAGAACGTCACAAAAGGAGACTAATTGAGTTTTTTCTCAGTTTTGATAATACATATTTACATATATTGAGATTAGATATGGATACAGATTATAACTAATGTGCCAACATCAAAAGAATAAGCTTTAATACACTTGAGGTAATATGTGACTTTGGAAAAAAACATGATTCACTTTTACTAACTAATATGTTAGATCTGTTTATGGCAAATCTCATAATAAATTTTCTCACCTTTTTAATTACTGTTCAAAACAAACACATGCTTATTTTTTAACCCATTTTCTTGCATAACCATAACTTTCTCGGCATGATCATACAAACCTAACATAGTGATACTATGGAAGAAGCAGATTTTGCCATGACCCATGAGAACTTTCTTTTATCATAACTAATAACATGTGGGTGACAGTGGATGAACAAAACATTATCAATAACATAATTCTGTTGTCTTTTTATAGAGGAAATCTAGTGAGAAATGCCATGTTCGAGCTTACACAAAAGCAATGAATCATTTTTCACAATCAAACTGTACTTTTGTGTTTATTATAGTATAAACAATCACTTAACTTTATAAGTAATCTACACACATTCACATTCATCCAAAGATCCATTCCATAAGAGAATTCTAAGCATAACAAATGATAACATAAAAAGCATGCATTTGCATGCATTTAAGTAGCCAGCAGCAAGCTACTTATAGTTTATACTAATTCAATGATTTAGGTAACCTGAAAAATTCCAATAATTGACAAATTTAAGAAATTGGAAAACATGACAACAAAGTATCATTACCAATCCCCCAAGATTGGCTCTAACTCCAAAAGAAGAATTATCATCCATTATTGAACGAAATGAAAAGTCATTAACTCTTAGGGAGGTAGAGGATCATAAACTACCAAATTGTCATTCCTTTTTGGGCCAAGCAAGTTACTTGAGAATTTTAACACTTATTATGTGTTGTGCCGCTAGTAGAGATATCATTAATGTAGTTCTAGGAGTAGTAAATAATGTAACAACATCATTCAATGTGATTGATATTTTTGTGTATGTAACATATGTATAATAGCACTATATGAAGGATAACAAAATATCACAAAAACGAGGGACGAATATCATGCTTTAACATTGAATAATTTTCCTCACAAGAAACCAAGCATAGCCTAATCTATAGAATATCCACTTAAATTGCACAAACATATAAAGTTTGAATTTAATGATTGATTACTTATAGAATTAAATTTGATAAGTTATTGTAATTGGATGAGTACCTGGATAAATTTTCCAAAGAGCAACTAGAGGATGTAATTTCCTACAATTCTTTTTTTTTTTAAAACAAAATGAAAAATTAAAACGTGAGTGCTTCTCTCTAACAAACTATTATGTTAAGACAAAATTAATGCACAATATAAATCTTGTCATTGCCATGGTGGAAACCACAAGCTTCTAAAAATCTTTTGCACCATCAATCTTAAGACAAATCATTCTTTAAACGCATCACATTTTCAAGTCAAGTATTTGACTAGTTTAAAACTAAATATTTAATGGTAATTTGAAGGTCACATGCTCCTCAATAAATCTACTTTAAAGAAGGATAGAGGGCATCTTTTTACTTATTAATAAGGATTTTTGTAGTTTGATGTGACTAACTATTGTTCCACACTGTTGTGGTAGATACATCTTTCAGAAAAAAATGTGGATCCATGATTTGCCCCAGGCAAATCTCTGTTGTTCTTTTAAATAATAATTTATCAAAAAAATCTATACCATAATTCATAAAAAGTAGGGTTCCAGAAAATTAGGTTAGGATTAAGGTACTGTTACTTTTATGAACTTTTGTTATGGACCAAAGGAATCTGGGTGGATCTTATTTTTAGACTGGTGAGAAGGCTTGCTTTGGCATACCAAATTTTTTCAGAGTATGATGCCTGCATATATGAAAAATACACATGGAACAAATTAGGTAGTTATAACATCAAATATAGAGTCGTAAGGATGTCATGGTACTATCATCGTACCTTAAAGTAATGCTTCTATTAGTTATGGAAAAGAAAAAAGAAAAAAAAAAAAAGAAAAACGAATAAAACTCCGATAAACTGTAATTATAGTTAACATAATACAATAAAACTCAAACATAATCTCATTAAGTCCCATAGTCTTTCTATGCAACCCCGAGTTGCATAAATGTGTCTATAATATTTAAATTTTTCTTTTAATTTTCTAATAATGATGTGAGACATCAATACAACAAAATTATGATTATGTGCCAATAATAAGGATAGAACTAATGCAGTTCTAGGCCCAGTCAAAGAACTGATGTAACAGCACCATTTAATGAGACGGGTCATTTTGTTTATGGATAATATAGAAGTGTATAATTGACAGTTACATGAAGGAAAAAATAGTCAAAAACTAGGGGGTAATATATCGTATTAGATAATTTACTTTTTCAAAAATAATTTTATTAAAAGTGTATGAAATTATTAGGTGTTAGTGGTATTTGCATAATGTCTTAAGTTTTCGCACAAAATACCACAAGACTAGCAACTGGAATAGTACAAACTTACAAAGGTTGACGTCTAACAATATATTACATATACAATTGCACGTGATATTTAATTATCCATAAAATGGATTCTTTGCCCCAATATTAACATCAGAATAAGTAACTAAGGAATCACCCACTATCTTGGACTTTCTCTCCCCATCGTGTAAATAGTAATATTTCGTACCAAAAGGATATTAGACACAACACAACACCAAATAGTAAGTATAAGGAAACAAACAGTATATATTGATTAAGCATTGTAAAACACTGAAATGAAGATTGAAATACTTAGAGATGGAAGAATATTTAAATCCAACCCAATTGCATAAGTGGTTCTGCCACTTTTCTGGTTTAGGTTTTCTACATGCTTCTTGAATGAAAATGCTTTGAAACAAATTGACAACACTGTCTAATACTCTAGGGTGGGATTTGGAATTAATATTCAAGATCTAGTTCATATATATAATTATAAACTTTATAATACATTCTAACATGATAACTTGGCGTAAACTACAAAGAACAAAGCTTAATGGCACATACAAAATTCTTCAACATGGTGGTACTTGTAGAGGCATTTCTCAATTTAAATAAAACTACTTAATTTGTTTGAAATCTAGCTGACCTCAGGAAATGGCAAAACCTTATGGCTTCAATATCCTACATATGAGAGTCATATGACAAATGATAGATGTCATCATTGTCAACGATAATCTCCCCTTTTTTTTGTTGTGTGTAATGATCCCATAGTACCTCCTGTACAGCAGCAACGTGGTACTCAGGGCATAGGATTACCTAGTCAACCTAATGAATGAAATTCTTCACCCACCATTTGCTCATCAAGCCCTATAGTTGCTTGCGACAATCTAAGATCACTTTTCTCCTTAGCTTAATGGTATCTCATGTGGACAAAATCTTTACGCCTGTTATCCAATTTTGTCACCCAAAGCATAACAAGATGATGCCATGCACATACGTTGCCACCACATGTCCCTTGTCAGAAGCTCCCTCTAGCAATTGAAGCACTTCTTCGTTTATCAGATGAAAGTACTACATGATCTCTTTAATGAACAAGGCTTTGGGGTTCCCTGCCTCCAAGCAACATCGATAGAAACATTCCCTGCCATTGGTATCTGAACGATCATGGATTGATAGTTGTTTGAGGGTGGCATTCTAGTAAACATATTTGTATAACGTTGTCGCTTTGAATGCCTTGCAGCACCTTTGTGCATTACACATTAAAGGCCAAGATTTTGTTGCTACATGTGTGAAAATCTCTATCCACAAGTAAGGATAAATATGATTCAAGCCATCAGTAATTGCTCTCTTGTTGTGTTTTGATACTTCTTCTTTAATGCATTGATGGCAGACGTTTAATCACCTTGGTGGAATTCTACACAATAAGATTGGCCCGCACTTCTTAGCATGCAGAGAAGATGAATTGGTATGCAATTTATAATCTAAGAATCCCTTTTGGGCTGCAAGGTTGTCAAAATGGCCTTAATGGAATTGACTTATTCCTTTGAAGGATTAGGAGGAATCCACCCCTGAGAGAAGTTGAAAAAGAGACAACATATGGGGGTCCTTCATATGGGGATACCACATAACACCTCTCCAAATTAATGGTTAAGGTGCTCTTTCCCAAAAGTCACCTCCTGGGTTCAGAGCCCCACAGTTGCCCCTCTTCCTACTTTGCGTAATTTCTTTAAAGGTTGTGCCCCCTGGGTTCACCCTTTTCTCTTTTTACAAAGATAAAAATAATTTGGAAATCCCCAATACTTACATAGCCTTGCCAAATTTACTTTTCCTTTTTGTGTCAGGTGAGTTACTTTTGTGCTGCATTATGTTGGTTAGGCAAAAGGCAATTTTTTAATGACAAACATTATTGCGATCCCATCTACATCATTCATACTTACAAAGACTTACTAGAAAATTTATTTGAAAATTTTGAGAGTAGTCCGTAATGTAAGTAGACAACATCTTACATGTTGTAAGTGAACATTAAAGTTACTGTGTAATTCATGGTAAATTGTACATCACATTCTAAAGATTGCAATAAGGAACAAAATTCATTTATCAACCCATAGCTTATTGTCATTTTCATCGTTAACTTTATTTTGCTACAATCAAATCACTCAACTTCAATTTCTTTGCAAATTATGCATATTGCTGTAATAGATCATAATTTATTAAAATCACCACCAAAGAATTGATTTAAGCATTTTAGTCCACTACATTTACTTTTATCAATTAACTTATTCAAATATCTAATTTTTTTACACTATTCCCAATTGCATACTATAATGTTAATAAACAACACTTTTAAATATTGAATATGGTAATTGATCAAAAAATAAATTATTTTGTGAGACAGTTTTATGACTCTATTTCGCTAGAGTGACAAAGTTATTTTATTTAAAAATGATTGAAATTTGATCAACCAACAATGTAACAATATAAGGTTGTTTAAGAAAAATGTGAACAATTGATAAATGCAGTGGTAAAGAATGTAATTTGCTATAAAGATGGGTTGCCACCGTGGTTTGAATTTAAATTAATTGGGACAATTTCCGTACATGTGTCGAATGAATATGACACAAATACACATAGATGTTACGAAATATGAAAATGAAATTATTGATGTTATGAAAAAATCAACAATCCTTTTAATAATGCTATCAATTATGACGGACAAAGTCAAATCATTTGAATTATCTTTGTACTTTCAATGCAACTTTGCGTGTTTGTTTGACTTTTTTGTGCCTTTTCTCTTTGCTACAAACGGTATCAGAAGTTTGAGAATTTTAACACTTATTATATGTTGTGCCACCAGTGGAGATATAATTGACGCAGTTCTAAGTCCAGTCAAATGATTGATGTGACATCGCCATTCAATGCGATTGAATTTTTTGTTTAATTTCTTAAAACATTTATACAGTACCACTAATACGAAGAATAAAATAAATATCACGTAAATATAATTTAATATTGAAAATTTTTACTCATAAGCAACTAGGCCTAACCTACTTTTATAGAATTAAGTCTGATAAGTTAATGTAATCGAGTGAACACTCAATTAAATTGATTAGAAAACGTGAAAACTAAAGGATATAGTTCTTTGTTTTTATTTAAATAAAAAAAAAAATTAAAAAATATTTTTTTTAATAAATTATTGCGTTAAAACACAATTAATATATAGTATAAATGGTGTCATTTCCACAATGGAAACTAATCGAAAAAGTCAATTAGTTCCAAAAAAAAAAGATAACATCATCGATTTAGAAATCAAACCCATAACACTCAACCTCACATATTTGAATATGTATACCACAAAAACAAGATTAAGGGGAACATAGTGACCATATTCAAAACTCCTGACAAAAACATTTTTCTACCATTACATCGCAACTTTACATTGGTTAATAATTAAAGCAAACGCCCACATTGCATGACAAAGGTAAACTATAAAAGTCGCATGGGATGTTATAATCACAAGTTAAAAGGAGTCCTACTCTGCCAACAGCAAAGAACTGGGCAGTGCTGTTTAACAGCTCAACCAAGTCAATTCTATTAATTTTTCCTCCTTGCACATATGTGGCACCATTAGGTGGAGTTGTTGTTCCATAGCTTAACCTTGCATTGTTCATATCGAATAAGGATACATATTCACAAGGTTTGGCTTTAACCGTGGGGCCAGTCATGCATGGACTTGCCTATCAATTCTTGCATCCTCAACATATATAGCAAGATCTTTAAGTCTCTCTGCCATTAAGTGAGAAATTGCCTAGTCCAATGGATGTCAAGTTCCTACATCGGCCCCTTCATCAAGGTGCCCAACTTTGCTTGTGATGAAAGCACCTCATCACACTTGTCCTAATATGTGTAGCATAAGACTCATGGTTGTCATTTCCAAATGTTCATCTTATTTCAATCTTTAAACAACCTTAGCATTCCTACAAGCATTCGAAAGTGAAACACCCAAATTAGATCTTACTTGATCGAGCACAAATTTAAATGGTAAGTTAAAAAGTTCGAGTCCCTAAAAATGTTTAGGCTACAAACTAGTGATTCAGAGGCGAAACAATGGCCAAGAATCCATACTCATGCCTTTATTAGATAAGGTTGGTTCCTTTGCCATTTTTTCCCAAAGATGTAGCTCCCGTTGCAACCAGAAGATAGTTATTAGGGAACCTAAATGTAAATAATGTCTGTCCATCTTTGCCATCCTTCCCTTTTATAGATATTAACCATAACCTTCTGAGAATATTTTGCATTATTGATCTTGAGATAAATCATTGTTTTAACTCATCACCTTTTAGAGTCAAGTATTTGGCTAGTTTAAACTAGATACTTAATGATAATTTGAAGGCCATATGCTCGGTAGAAAATATACACTTTAAAGATGGATAGAAGAGATTTTACTTATTAATATGGATTTGTGCAGCTTGATGTACTAACTATTGTTTCACACTATTGCAATTGGTACACCTTTTAAGCAAAATATGGTTCCACAAATTGCCCTAAGAAAATCTCTATTGTTCTCTTAAGTAATAATTTATCAAAAAAATCCATCATGTCATAATTCATAAAAAAATAGAGCATCACAGAATTAGATTGAGATTAAGGTGCTATTACTTTCATAAACTTTCTATATGAACTACAAAAATTTGGTTGCATTAGATTAGTTATGTCATCAAACGATTAAAAATTTGTATATAATAAATTTTATAATAAATCATACTCGAAGTAGACAAAAAATTATTTACTTAAAGTGAAAATTTAAATAGATTTTGAACTTTTTATCATTTATACAAATTATTTGCATCAAAGGGAATATAGAACAATAATGAATTATTGTTAAATCATGCAGGCCTTGCATGAACGTTCCAAGTCAACGTCTTTCAATTGTGTATCTCACTCTTTCAAAGGTAGTTTAGATATGTTGTTTAATCTAAATTGGGATTAAGATATCATAAACGTACGTAGATTGGATTTATCCTATTAAATTAGTAAATAAAGGAGTTACATTACCTATAGGTACACCAGGATTCGATTTGTTGACTTTAGTGAAATGCAATTTTTTGGTCGTCTAATTGTAGTTGTAACACCATTGATATGACTACTATGCTTCGAACATGAAATGCCATGATAAGCACTACAAAATTCTTTTTAAGTTTTTTTACATGTGACATTTTAATCCTAATTGAAACTATAAATTGACACTTCATGCAATTGTGAAAAACTTATACATATTTGCCAATTAACAATTATCTCACCATTCCTTTCCTTTTAACTTTATTTTCCACTATAATTAGTATCCAAACAATTATGCATCAATGTGAGGGATTTGATACTTCCTTGCAAAAATAGGCCCACCTGACCAAGCACAACATCCATTCAACACAATTATAACAAAGAATGAAAATTCACAATTTGCAACTTTCGCCCATTGGATTCTAAAGCTTGGTCAATTGCTACAACTGTCTATTTCATTTATCAACTAATAACTCTCAAGCACTGGAAATTGGTTTTCAATGTACTATTTAACTTCTAAACATTACATAGTGATTAGCCCTCTCATACACCAACCAATGACTTAACAACTTTCTCCTATGGATTTCTCAGATCATTTATCCATTTCAAAATATATTCCTTCTTAAATTGCTTGACATGGACTCAACAAAATAAGACCCCAAATATCTGGCCTAACAAAACTTTCATTCATTACTAGAACACTTAAATGTGTTATCTCATGCCTTAGGATCAAAACTAGGTACCTTTGTTTTACCCCATTTGTCAATGAATTTGTACAAAATACACTGCAATCACTTATACAATAAGATAATAATAAGGTAGATCTTATTATCCAAATCATAATATTTATACTTAAAGAACTTTGTAACAATAATGCATGGAAGATTTATATCATTATACTTATTAATTGTTCTATTTAAGAGTTTTGATAAAATTCACACCAAAATTGGTTAGTGAAACTACCTCACTTTTGTTATCTATCTTCAAAATAGCCTCCATGTGAACAAGCTAACAAAAGAACTAATTTATAATTCGATTTGTGTAGTGAAAAAAAATATATATAATAAAGATTTATATTACATAATCAAATATTTGCACTTTTGGAAATGTCATACCAAGTCATCATGTTTCTTTCGATGGACTTCACAAATTTTTTAGAACATAAAATAAATGACATCCACTAGACTATCTCACAAATTTAGAATAAATAGCATCCAATGGTTGTTTTTAAGAATCGAGCAAAAAAATCTATTTCACATATATATGAACCAGTCGATGCGTCATCAATCGAGTGTTTTATTTTCATATACTAACCTCTTATGATATTAACTAATAGTGTTACTAGTGAATTTCCTATATGTATGGCAATATTGGCTTATTAATATAATTGATTATATCATAACAATTATATTAATATACTAGAAGGCTATTCATGTTTTGTGATGCCTACCATGTCACACCATGAAAGGGAATAATTAAGATGTTGTTCCACCTAGTGTACACACAATGAGCAAGTCCTTGGCTTAGTTTCATTGCATTCACCCTGACTTAGTAAACAGGGAAACACAATCAAAAGATTTCAAACAATAGTCTAAAGCAAATGGTACCAATTAACCATAACAGTTGTGTCATCTAGACTCTATCTTTAAATAATAAAATTTGCATGTAATAATACACATGTTATAGTTTAGGTTCATATATACATACATAAATTTTGGGCAAAAATAATGTATAAGAAATCTTTCCTTTTGTATTTGCCTTCAGTTGTACAAACAACACATAAACTTGATTACCTGAAATGCAAAGCAACTCAAAAATAGATCATTTCTTGCAAGACTTCATTAGACATGCTATCATGCTGAGTCAAATCCTTTAAACTAAAAAAATTAAAACATTAGGATAACACTTAACAAAATTTGAAACCTAATGTCTCAACATCATGCATCTACGTTCATGCTATGTTAAAGAGTTTCCATTAGGAATCTCAACAACGATTCTAGTTATTTGTCAAACAAATATTGAAACAATAAAAAATCTAAAAATTTGGTAATATGTATGTTATATCTAGTATAATCCATAGATGATGGTTCCTCCGTTTCAAGATTTATTTCTCATATCCTCTATAACAAAAGTGGACAATAAAGAAGGCAGAAAATAGAGCAATCTCATGGGTTGGGTTTGCTATTCTTAATCTTCATTGTGACCCAAGAAAATAGAGAATCTACTTCGCCTGAAAATTTCTTCTCTCCCACGATAACAAGTACAGAGTATTGGTCAAAGACAATCTTAGCTAATGGTTTTATTACATGTCTTGCCCTTCACATAACATGTGACCTATCTAATGTAACTACTTGATCTAAACTCAATTCCCTTAGATTGTTTTGTCCCACTGTATGCCTTGGCCCAATTTCCCTTTTATCATCTAAAAAAAAAAAAGAAAAAAGAAAAAAAGCATTTAAGTCGGCATATTTAACATAGTTTAATTTACTACTATTGACAAACAAAGGGTTTACTATATGAATAAGTATAACATTTACAATTAATTCAAAAAGAAGTATTTGTTAATATTTTCATTTACAAAGCATCTTGCTATCACATGGAGTAGTGACTTTTATCTCTTCACTCTTATTGTTACCCTTATTCTCCACACTAACTTTTTCTTGCATTGTTTTAACCTTACCATTTTTCTGTACATGGGTACATGATTTAATGGTGACACCCTTGATAGTCATGGTCAATGAAACATCAACGACTTGCTCTTGAACACTTTTCTTAAGTGTATGGCCTTGTTTTCTCTTTTCTTACTCTATCAGTGAGTGTATTATAGGTCATTAGTCTCAACTCTAATAATGTATTATTCAGAAATTAAAAATAAATTTTTTTACTTATATTTTACTTTAATTAACATTAAAAGCACAATAAATTTTGTTTAGGGTATTCTTTACACTCACTTGGAGGGATTTATGCTTTTATCAAACCATCTCTGTTCTAAACATTAAGGCCACTAAAAGTTACTTGTCCACATGTGTTTTTGTGGGTTTCCTTACTTCTAATTTTGTCACGATCATTTTCTGAACTCACAAAACCTTTAAGTTATGATGTGCCTAACACGTCGCTAATGGATCCTCCGACCAATATTTCCTTTTGCTCTTCATAGAGGGCAGCACCCTTTTTTACATCTAAAGCACATAAGATTTCCACCAAACTGTCATCAAATATAATTATGGGGTTAATAAATAACTGTTAACCTAAATGAAAAATGCCATGAAACTACAAAATCTTATTCACCACAAAACCAGAAAAAATTTATTTGATCTTACAGTTATTACTTACTCGAATAATGGTCTGTTACAACAATGACTTTTGTCACAGCAACCCTAAAGTCCTCCAAACTTAATTCTACAATCGCATCTTGTCTATGTTTATCTTTCTCAATTTTATCAAAATTGTTTCCTAGCTAGCCTAAATACTATCTCAAATGCTACTTCTGCCTAGCATAAATCATTAAGAATATTGTATAAATTTACTAAAGAAATTGAGGAAATTTAAAAATTTGTCTCCTCAAAACCAATAACAAGTAACATTTGATATTTCAACATTGACTTACTCGGACGCATAATTTCTCTATCATCAACTTCTTGATCTTCCTCAATAAACTCCTTGGCATTCAAAGCTTTTTCCTATCCTTTATTGGATTTTCCACCACCATTTTCATCATCATTTATAGTTGTAAAGTTTAAAGATGCCTTATCAGAAGTGAACAAAGTATCCATACGGTTTTCTCACTGATAATCTTCATATACTACACACAAACAAATAATGTGTTCAAAATTCATACAATACAAGTATGCTCTCTATTTTTTGTTCATTAGCATATACAAGTAGACTATCTTTTTTTTTATATATATATTTGTGAGCATACACATGTGCACTATCCAAGACCACAAACAAGTAAAATTTCATATTTTAGTAATGGCTTACTTAAAGCCATAATTTTGCTAAGAGCAACTAATGTCTGTGCATCAATAACTTACTCACCACTTAAAGCTTTCTCCTTACATTTCATGGATTTTCCCCTTCCTCTTTATTAATTATTTACAGTTTCATATTTTTCAGACACCCTCTTATAAGTGAATAAATTAGCTAAACGCCTTTAACCTAAATAGTCTTCATCCATTGCACATATACAAATAATATCCTAATAAAATATACAGTACAAGTGGACTATCTCAAAAAGTGTGTCCCGCTTATATTATTGTGACCAAACTAAAATTACAAGTTAATTAGACAGGGTTCACTTGCCCTAAGCAATATATCTACCAACAAAGGCATTTGCAAACCCATAACGTTGTGTAACTAGATGCATTGGCCTGGCAAAAACAATAGTTTAATAATTTAGTATACACTTAGCTTGGGACATGTTTTTGCCATAGGATAATTCTGTCTTTAAACCAATAACATTCAAGATATTAAAAGCTTCATCTTCACCTTTCTCGGATATTTCAAGGCCACAAACATCAAAATTTACAATAACAAAATTGTCAAATGCCCTCTCAGATGTGAACAAAGTATCTAACTATCCTTCTCTCGGACAGTCTTAATTTACCACCAAAAAACATTAATTTTCTCAAAAGCCATACAATACAAATAGACTATCTCGACAGGTATGTCACACTTATATTCTTGAAACCACACTAAGATTATAGATTAATAATCCAAGGTCCATATATCTATAATAATTTAGTGATAAGTGAGAATTTATTTATTTATTTCTTTTTGTATTTAATTATTTTTAATGAATTTTATTCCTATTTAAACTTATTAGTATATATTTTGTAATTTAGGTATATTTTGAAAAAATTTTGCAAGTATATATTTTGAGTTGGCAAAATTCCAACATTTTATCACTTTGACTTTTTGCCACTTATTTCAAGTTTTTTTTTTATTAAATTAAAAGTCTAAATTTTAAAAGTAGTTTATAATGAAATTGTAATATACATCTCAAATTTTCTATATTGAGATTGTGAGTCTAAATTTGTTTTCATTTGAGCATTAAGACATTACTTCGATGATAAGCCCAAAAACTAAAGTCCAAATTCTAGTTGAATTAAGATTTTTGTTCAAGTACTAAGTATTTAAATGGACACAACTTGAGATTTAGACATCTAAATTAGGTGTTTTAAAAGTTTAAATTTAAGTTCACATTTAGACCTATAATTATTATGAAGACACCCAAATCCATAGTAAATGTTTATTATTTCCAAAATAATTGAGAATTCACTATAGAATTTGTTATGGACTAAACTGAGTTAGTATTTATTTTTAACTTATAAATTGGGCACTTAACCTTTGTTTTAGGAAAAACTAAATGCATTAGAAAGTTTAAGAAGAACATTATAACTTTGATGAAGAAGGTAAGTCCTAATTTAAACTATATATATTTGGGAATTAGTTTGGAACTTATGATATAAATTTTGTCATTATTAAGAAAATGAGTTTATTGTAATCTCAAAAATTTAAGAAATTTTTCTAGTGCCTTTAGGTTTTTAAGGTTTTTTATATCTATAATGTATATTCTTTATGATATAAATAAGAATTTTCTTTTAACTATTAAAAGGAGGGGATGGATACACAAGGAAGGTGGCAAACATATCTTTAGTAAGAATTCAATGTTTTTACTATGAGTAGTTAAAGTTTTTCAATAGTTTTAAAAAATTTCCAAATGTTTGGTAATTTAATAAAATAGATTATTTTTTTATATTATTTTACTTTCTATTGGAATTATTTAAGTTATTTTGATTAAATTATTAAATGATTACTCTTTTAATTTATTTATTTAGGCAATTTAAATTGATTAAACAATAATCGATTATTAGAATTAGGGATTATAAGTCATATTTATTCCATTTCTAATTATTGAGTAATAATTAATAATAAGAAATTATAAACAAAATTTTGTTTTATTATTATAAATAACTCAATATAAATTAAATAATTTAAATTTGTTTAATTATTTTTTGAATTAACTTATTTTCTTCATTCTTAGGATTGTTAGTTTATAACTTTAGAAAGTTTGTTTTATGAATAAAAGAATTAGAGTTAAAATGGAGAATTTATTTTACTTAGTAAATATTTGAAAGTTTGAATAATAAACTTTGTTGTTGACTAAGATTAATAGTTTTAATAGAATTGAAATAATATTATAAATAGTCGAAAGTATCAAATATTACAATTGTGAATAAATTTATCACTAAAATTTTATTAATTAGTATTTTTATATATTATTTTGTTTTAATCAAATTGTTTACTTTAATTATTATAAAGTTATAATTCAACATTACTCTCTTTATTCATATTAATTTTTTAAAAATTTCAATTATCTACTATTAAATTAATAGTACTTTTATGGGATTGACCTTTATTTATATTGTTCATCATTGCATGATTAAAATTAAAATTAAGGTATTTATATATTGTAGCCTTGACAACCGCTACCGTTTAGCAACAGCATAACCCTCTGCAAACCCAAATGATCAAATTTGGGTCACCCGAGGCATGTGGCCAAGCACAAATAACAGTTTCATATTTCAGTTTTGACTTGGAGCCATGCTTCCGCCATGGGTGTTTTCCGACTATACACCATAAACATTCTCAGTATTTAAAGCTTTATTGTCACCTTTGTCAGATTTTCCATCTCCACTTTCTTCGACATTAATTGTTGCAGATTTGTCAAAATGCCCTTTCAACTGTAACCAAAGTATTGACAATGTATTCTCTTGGACATTCTTCATTTACAACACATCATTGCCTACTCTTCCAGAACTCTGGAAGCAACCATTACCTCAAAATCTGTAATTAAGATTAAAATAAAATTTATATACAGATGTTTCCTGTGTATGTAAAGTATTCATCCACAAGTAATTTTTAAGTATAATTCAAACTAAACTTGCCTAGTTTACCTTTTCCACCGGGAAAATCTTCAAGATTTGCCAACCTAATGTCCTCAATACTACCTGGTCCATCATCGCATTACTACGCTTGTTGATCACCAATTTCACAGACATTATTTATTATGTTTATATTAACACCCATATCTGTGCGACGCGAGGGTTCTTCAAACACCAACTCTTCTATAACACATGCTATAACCCACTTCCTTTTCCCACAAGGTACTACTGGCTTATTTGATGTTTGTGCTTTGCATTCCCATTTGTCAAATAAGGTCTTCATCTTTCTTAATATTATATATATATATATATAGCTCTTGTGATAATATAAAAATTCACTTTACCAGGGAAGGGTTGATCTTTGCATTCTCCTCCATTTTCACTCATCTTTGTAACCGCTCTTCTGTCCAATAAACTAGTGCATTTTCTTTCATCCTCGCACCCATTCTCCTTATGAAAAGGGTATGCTTAAAAGTAAAGCAACTACGAAAAAACAAAAAAATGATTTAATCCAACCTAATGATGCTCATTCCTATCATTACTTACAAGAGCACATAACGTAACAACTTACAAGCAGAAATATCAGAGAGTTACCGATGCTAAGTCTCTCATTTTCTTTGGTGTGCTTCCGTCTTCCAAGCTTGTAATCTTTAATCTCGTTCTACAATCTCTCAAAGACATGTTCTGCTCAATTATAATTGTTTAACACACCATCTTCCATAACATTTTATAGACTAATGGAAGCAATGTTCAATGACGTCGGACATAACAATGCCCTCAATACTACCAACAGAAATGATTGCTTAAAAACAATAGATTTGGTGGGTTCTTAATTCCCTTTTCAAGTTCTATCAAACATGGTAGATAGCCTAACATTCAAATCAACCTTTCTATAGTGTCACCACCCATGGGCACCATCACTTGACCCACCAAAACTCACATTATTTTTTGTACATTCAAGACACTGATCGTAAGGCGTATTTTCCAAACAGATAGAGTATGGATTGCAAAGTCACATGTCATTTTAATAATACCCTGAAATCCAAGTCCCTCTATCCCATCCATTATATCTTTTTTTTCCTTTAATTGTCTCACTATTTTAATCATTTTCATAAGCAACAGCATGAGTAGAAAGTAGCCTGCAATGCAAAATTCACTATCTTTTATCGCCGATAATATTTAAGAATCATTATTCATTCCTTACTTATTCAAGCCCAATCAGATTCCTCTTTGCTGCAACCTTTCCATCTGGGTTCCTCTCCTTCGCTGCATCTTCTGGCATCGACCCGGCCATATTCTCGTATTTTGGTCTTTCCTCCTCACTTATCCTCTTCCATACGTCACTAGTATTAACCTAATAATCATGACACAAGAAGCATTTCAATTAGCTCGTCTCCATCCGCCCCCTTCCCATATTAGATTATACTAAACACTTATTGAAAGCACAATGATTGATATCATTGTAACATGCTTCCATACTTGTCAGCCAACTTAGATTTGCCAGGCTTACCCCTTGCCTTCCACTGTCTGTTCTGCAAAACGTTGTGCACGGACAAGAAAAACATAAAGTAATTAGTTGATTTGATCTTAATCTCTACATTGTAAATTTCTATCTTCTTCACAATTGGAAAAGTTTTAATGGGAGAGGAGTCAAGAGGATTCCTCGTGTTAAATGTACTTGATAATAAGATATTGTTTGTATACACTATGTATATACTCATCATCTTATTTGCTTAAAGGTTGCCATGGACAAATACCCCATGATGCCTACAACAAAACAAATGTTATGCAACTATTTTGAAATCCTCTTAAAGTCCTTCGTAAATACTATGTATCTACCTTTGTGTTATGACACATAAAAGATATAAAAAGTTAAAAACTTCATGGTTATAACAATCTCGCGTACATCTTATTCTTGCTTTTGCAATAAATTTTGTATCTCACAATTTTGGTCATCCGTGTCATTGATTACCTTTAAGTCAATGCTACTACCTTCATTTAATGTTGCAAAATACACAAACCATTAAATTATTTTCTGTCCCAACTTCCCAATATATAGACAAGTGGCCTTAAAACCATTAAAAATAATAAAACACTACGGGAAATTGGTCTACATAAAAGAGCCCCATATAAAATCTTTTTGTTTTGGCTGAATTGATGCCAAAAAGATTAAAAAAACACAAGAAGAATCAAGCATCCAATATTCCAACATTGTGCCTCAATTTGGATTTAACTTTAGAGTTAGGTACATTTACAAAGGATGGAGTAAGAAAGCTCGATTCTCGCAAAATTCAAGCTGCATGTAGATAAAGGGTGGTGAAAAGTTAAAAAGTTAAGGAGCAGCTTCATACATGTCAAATATTCCTTTTCGAAGAAACAGTTGTGAATTTCTCATTTAATCAAACATCTTCGTTGAAGATTACCACAGCCTTTTAAACTTTCTTGCATAACCAATTATGGATCTCACATACAATGCTTAAACAATTAATAGTGTTAATTCCCAGAAAAATACATAAAATGCAGACATTGCTTATGAAAGGAGTAGCAAAATACAAGCTGATTTCATATTGCACATACGGAAAATATTTGAACAAAAATTAAACTAGCATTAGTCTTAGGAGGCATACACTAACTGCACACAATATAAAAAAATACATTCCGCACACCTAATCATAAGAACTTCAACAAATTAACATCAATGGTGATTATTAACAGAAAATATTATTCATTGTCAGTAGATAGAGTAACCTAAAACATGGAATGAGCCAAAACTTGAATATACTTCAAACAATATTACCAAAATAAGGTGTGTATCCAGAAATTCCGACAGACCTACTCAGAATGATTTCATCCACATTTACTTGATTATGTACAGAAGCTTTTTTCTCTTCTTCCATAGTAGTTGAATCTACCTTCCATTTCCCTTGACCTCTTTTCCCCTTAGCAAACAGTCCGACATACCTTAATACAAGTGACAAAGAGAAATGCTTTAAAATTTTGACCAATCCATTGTGATAATTCATTCTACCTTTATGAGCTCTAAATCAAAGTCCCGATTAAGAATGTTAACCCACATATTATTTCCTAGAAAGCTCAAAACTGTTTAACCCTTTTCCAATAACTTTAGTCTCATAGATCTCCACCGGTGTTTCTTAATTTTTCTTTCTATCAATCATTGATCTAAGTAGTATCTGAGGTCATTGCTTGCAATTGTCTAATTTTATTTGTCATTGGTCAGTCTTTGTGTGCTTATTATGTGTCTTTCCTTCTTTTCTTCATCTTACTTGATGCGATGCGCTGACAAGAATATGCATGTGTGTCCTTGTACCGTGAATTGATTCTGCTTTAAACTAAGCTGATCATTATGTAATGTTCAGTAAGTGACCCTGCAGGTTGGTTCATAACTCAATAGTTTCTATTCTATTTCTTCAATCAGTGTGTGATTTATGTTGAGTCTATTTGTTTCTCAATTCTGATAAGATATTCATAGATTATCATAGGGATTAATCATTATATTTGGTCTTGTCATTGTCCTTAAAGTTCATACATATGTGGGACTCTATGCTAAAGTTAAAAATCTCTTACATATAAAGAGTGAACTTGTTGTCATTTATTGGCAGCTAAGTACTAAATTCCTATTGCTTCCACTCCTTATGCATGTGATTTGGCATTAACAGCATTAGTGATTACAATCTAGTGGTTTGGTATCCAAATTTTAGTTCAATGAATCTTTCGAGATCTTCATCCCCAAGAATTGGTATATTGGTTAATTTTACTCACTATATGACCTAAAACGAATAGGTTCTTTTGAATTTTTTTCTATGTATCCAAAAAAAAAAAAAAAAATCCATTTCAAAGTTCTTAAATTAACTGACCCTTTCCAATTTTTACTCTAATCTCGTTGCACGTATTCGTCTGTCCTGCGAATTTTTTCCATATTGGAGACTGATGAGATTGAAAGAAAAAAAAAAAAAACATGCCAAGAAACAAGTGCAAATTGAAAAAAGTCCACTAGAAATTAAGCCTTCTATAACCTAATCACGTTGAAATTGACTTTACCACATACTTATTCCACCCAATGCAGCATTAAAGAACAATAAATGAACCTTGCATAACCCATCCAAAACAAAATTAGTATTGAAATTATTTTAATTAATCTCGATAATTTCAAACAACAAATTACCCGATGCAAAGTTCTAAATCAAAGTTTCCCAATTCCGCAATTGGATTTGGAATAGCATCCCCATTTCTGTTGATAGCTCCCTTTCTGAATCTTTTACTTCAGTCCCCTTCCACCGTTACATGATAATGATTGCATTCGTGACGAAGCAAATTCAATGTCCTCTCGACTGCCCAACCCCTCTTCCCAGTCGTCTTCTCTCCTCCGGACTTGCTTCCAATAATTTTAAAATTCTAAAAGACTTAAAAAGTCAAATTTCACTAATCCGACTCCCCCCCTTTTAGGTTCAGTCACTAATTCAACTTTTTTATTTGTTTTTGTCGGCACATTTACCTTTTTGTCCTCCATTCAATGCGATAAATCGCGTTCTGCGAGTGCGTCGCCTGGCGCGTCCGAGGCCGAGCGGCTCTCTCCCTCCCCAACGGCCCTCTACGAAATATAGACGTCATTTCTGGGGGACTCTCGACCGGGACTGGCTACTGACTCTCCGTCGTTCTCTCTCCATTTCTGCGGTCTCCCTCTCACATCGAGCCTCTCCTCGACGGTCCCGATACGGCAGGTAGTTTCCGTCCTCGTTGCGACAGACGCGAGAGATAAACCCCGGTTTGTTGGAGGCGAGCTTCGTCGATTAGCCCAAAACCCTAGGACTCCGTCTCCGCTCTCTCGTGTCAAAGAATTTTAGTCGCTGCCGTCCATTTTCCAAGAGGTTTTTTAGATGTTGTAGGATGCGGATTCCAGTTCCGATTTCACGTATCAAACAAAGAATGAGTGGTTGCTTGGCGTGTGCCTGCGGTTTTTAGGTTTTAACTCTCGCGGGAAAAGTACTGCCCAAGAAAGATTTTTGCCAATTTTGCGGAGCGGTGGGGTGGGAGAGTGTTTGCGGATATAAGTTTGCCGTAGATTTGGCTGGATCGGACGTATTGAATGCAGCTTCATATCATATCGGCTTCTACACACTGACTTCTCATCGCATTTTGTGCTAATAGAGAATTTTTGAATCTCCGATAGGTTCTGAATGAGTTGTAAAAGTCACCTTACTGCTTACCCTCTTTTGTTTACGGCCAACCAATTTGATCATTGGGCCAATAAAAGCCGTAGTAGTATTGGGGACGTCTGTGTGCTGAAAGTGAAGCTAGGCGTCGGAAAATATTTGGACTGAGGAGATCAATTCTGGGCTAGGGTGTGTTATGTTTAAGTATAGTGGATCCTGCGGTTGAGGGAATTGAGGTGATCAGGTTCCTTTCAGTGTCTGTAACGATCGAGCTTCAGCAGAATGAGTTTAGAAATTGAAGACCAACACGGACCCAATCAACAAGCTGAAGCGAATCATGGATTGCAAAAGTAAAAGCCACAATTTCGTTGCATTTTCGTTTTTTTTTTTCATCGCTGTTTGCACTTGGTTAGTTGCTTTGCTTTCCTTATTTGATGTATGAGCATCTGTATAATTGTTTGATTGTCCAGGGAGTTGAAGATATTGTATACGAGAGATTTTTTACTATCTCTGAGTGAATTGGATGTTTGCAAAAGGTTACCAAGTGGATTTGACGAGTCTCTTCTTGGGTAGGTTGTTCGTAATCTTCTCAAGCCATATGGGTCGATCAGAATATATTGGTTAACAGTAGCAATGCTGGTGCTTTCCCCTTTCCTTGCCCTGAATGTCATTTCTTCTCTTCTGCCTCTGTTTTTACCAGTGAATTTGAGGTCACATCACAAGATCGATTTAGAAGTTCTGGAAGTTCATTGTCACAAAGTTTCAGGCGCAACGAGTATGGTTCTTCCCCACCCAGTCGAGGGGATATAAGCAATTATTCTCGGGCTAGCCATGGAAGGTGGGATAGTCGTTCTTCTGGGAAGAGTGATCGGGATAGTGACTCGCAATCTGATCGGGATTCAGGTCAGTCCTAAGATGAGTCTGCTGACAGTAATATGTATTCACTCATTGGGATCTGCTAGAACATTTCCTTCATTGCTTGATGTTTCCTTAGTCCAGATTGTTTTATCCCAGTTTTTGTAAAACACTTGTCTATGATATGGTTTTAATCTTTCCAATTGTGCATGATCCTTAGGATTATGAGGCTAACAAGATTTTGCAGGACTATGGTTATTGTATTGCAACCTTCTGATTTTTGCGTCCTAAGTGTAATTTCCAACTGGCTCAGTGATGCATATTGATATGTAGATTCTGGAAGGCGTTATGGCAACCAACCTTGGCGATCTGGGCAAGTTTCTGAGCACGATGGACTTCTTGGAAGTGGTTCTTTTCCAAGGCCATCTGGATATGCCGTGGGGTCATCGATTCCAAAGTTTCAAGCTGCTAATGATCATTACCAGCTTAACAAGAGTGATGAGCCATATCATCCACCTCGCCCTTATAAGGTAAGCCCCTTTTTATTTGTTGAATATCTTTTTTCACGCATAAGCATATAAAATATGATTCCTAAATGGGCCTGGATTTTGTTACTATATATAGCATTTTAGTGCATTCTATTTCTACCTTGAGGAATAAGCATACTTGAAAAAGGAACCTAAAGAACTACTGACATATTCTTTTTCCTGTTAAACCTCCATTGTGTCCATGAAATTCTTCCATGTGCCTTTTTCAGGCAGTGCCTCACTCTCGTAGGGACGCTAATGACTCGTACAATGATGAAACATTTGGTTCTTCTGAGTGCACAAATGAGGATAGAGCAGAAGAAGAAAGAAAGAGAAGAGGTAAAAATTCGTGTTCTGCAAGTTTAAATATAGATTGATAGACTTGTTAGGATACAGAAGCATTATTGCTGCCAAAGGTTTGAAAGTCATTTACTCCTCTGTCAGCTTCCTTTGAATTGATGAGAAAGGAGCAACAGAAAGCTTTCAACGGAAGACTGAAGTCAAATCCAGAAAAGTGCAAAAATGAATTTGACATTCGATTACTGGCAGAAGATTCAGGAGAGGATAAGAGACTTCTGAAAACAGAGAATGAGTCTGATGAGCTAGTCAGGCAGCCTGTTTCAAATAATGATTCTGATAGGTCTTCCTTCCTCTCACCAGCTCCTATATCTAGACCTCTTGTGCCTCCAGGATTTTTAGGCACAATAACAGGAAAGAATATTGGGATGAAGCCTCCAAATCACTCTCGACCATCAGAGGTAATTTTTCTATACTTGATTGATATGTGTGTGTGTATGTGTGTGTGCATAGATTAGAAGGTTGCATTGATAGATTTTTTTTTTTTTTCTGAATTTACTTTACAGGTAGGGTTAGTCTTCAACACCCTGAATTTATTTTACAAGTAGTTCTGATGAACTCTCTTAATCTATGCATCATATACTAGGTGTCTATTGTGGAAATAGAAAAACCATGTGACATTTTAGGATATCTTGCTGAAGCCATGGTTATAGATAGGTGAATTCATGTAGCCTACTGAAAAAAATGAAAGTCTTTGGTACTTGCTTTTCTGTTATGTGGCTCTGGTTCAACCAACAATTTCAAGAACTGTTTTTATTTTACTTTTCTCTGTCTGTATCCATTTGTACTGCAGTGCTGCAATTTGTTTATTACATGGTTCTGGTGCTGATACTATTATTATACTGCCAAACTGATAACAGATTTGATCACTGTTCATGTCCAAACATATTATAAAACATGTAAATCACTTCTGGGGATACGAGGCTTCAGCTGGCCAAAGGGCTTGGATTTGATCACTTTTATTGCAACTATACCTTCCCTGGGATATGCTATATCAGAATGTTGAGGAACCATGGTTTTTCTATTCACTTGTGTTTGTCTCTCTTTGTCTCTCTTGGATTCCTGTATTTATTTATTTATTTTTTCTGTCTCTTCCATGTTGTGGAACTTATCACCTAATTGTCTGCACATGCTTTGCTATTATCCACATGATATTGGTTATTCTGTGCAAGTTGGGTCTTTTTTTATCCATTGGTATGGAATGATTGATTGACTGTTTTTGTGTTAATTGACTCTTTAGCTGGGCAATGCTCAAAAGGGTGGCATTTCACATGCCACAGTAAACAGTACGCTGGATAGGACTTCAAATATTCAGGAGGAGAAGCCATGTCCAGAACAGATGGACTTGACAGAGCAGCAGCTTGGAAGTCCAAGTTTTCATGTCTCAGTTACTGAAAGGAGTGAAAAGGTCACAAGTCTTTTGTCATCTTTGGATGTTTCTAGTAAAAAAATGACTACAGACAGATTTTTCAATGCTTCTAAACTCCCAGAGGCCTTTAAAGCTTTGGGAAACAGCGAAGTAGTAGAGCCTGATGCCAGGGATGTGGCAGGGAATGAACTGGCAGGTGAATCTGTTCCTGCTAATCCAACCTCAATCCTGGAAAAGCTTTTTGGCAGTGCTTTGACATTGAATGGTGTTGGGTCTTCCACTCTGATTGAGGTAACATTGTTATTTGTGGTATAGCTTGTCCCAAATAAGCACTCACACACTTTCTGTTATATAATACATATATATGTGCACCTCGCGTGCATTTGATTCTATGTATGTATTATATGTTATAATTTTTCTCTTTTTTTTTTTTGGGTTTCAGATGTTGGGAGGAGAATTGTATCCATTTATTAGTAAACTTTTATGCAAGGATCTAATCACAAGTAGTTTACATGTGTGATGTGGTCCACCAAGATCACAAAACAAAAATTTCATAGGCTATTGTCACACATATGCTGTGTAAATGCGAACTGAGTCTGATTGCATATTTTTCTCCTGCTGTGATGGATACCAAGCATTAATGTTCCCTAGACCTTTGGCCAATGTTAGCTGGGATTTATGCATAGGTATACTCCTTGAGTTTGGTTCATAGATGATGTGGTCAAGCATATGAAGTATCACCAACCAATGCATTGGCCATATTGTCACACAATTGTAGATGAAATTAATATCTGGTGTGTCTTCTAAAAACTTATAACCTGCTGAAGTGATAGTTCTAGTTGAGCTGAGGGTCTTTCTAATGGTTCACGCATGAAGTGACCTGAGTGGACAACTTTCTAATCCTGGTAATGAAGTCTTCTTTGGTTGAAGTGAAGATTCATACTTGCCTTATTTTCTCTTTCCCCTATTTGCAAATGTATTTTTTGTGGCAATTGATGCAGCCGCTCCTGGTAGAAGATTTGTGTTAACTTTTTTTGGCATTAACAACATACTGAAAAAGGTTATGGGCATGAAATGTGTTGACTTTTTTCAATACTTTTTGTTTCTCATGCAGCATGATGATGTGGAAGCTGATGTTTCAGTGAGCCCTCGTGCTGTCCAATCTTCCAAGTTTGTTCAGTGGTTTCTTCAAGAAGGTATCATAGTATGGGTATTTGATTTTCAACTACCAGTTTATGTCCAGCTTGAATTGTTATTTTGAGTCATATGTCTTTGTTCTCACCTCTTTTTTTCTTTCTTTATTTTCAACTTTTTATTTCAGAAAAGCAACCAGTTGATGTTCTGTCGTCTAGCAGGCCAAATGATTTGCTCTCATTAATTGTTGGTGGTGAGAAGGGTGGATCCCAACATTTTGGTGCTACTGCTACTGACAAAATTCCGGCCAACTGTCCTTTCCAAAGCTCTGAACTTGCACAGAGGCATGTGACATCAAATATAATGTCGACCAATGTTGAAACTACTGAGCAATACTGCAGCACTGATAAACCAGATGTTCCATCTGTACTTACATGTGAAGACCTTGAACAGTCATTTATGTTGGGAATTTCTGAAAACAGCTCTTCTTTCCTTCCTCCTGTCCAAGGTTGGAGTAGTACTATTGCTAAGACTGAGCAGCAGAAAGCTGATACTGATGACCTTGCATCCCAGCACCTGCTTTCATTGTTATTGAAGGGATCAAGCCTGAGTCACAAGTCTCTGTCTCACAATCCAGATGTCAGATCTCCTGAAAATACACAAAGTACAGAAGTGGCAAGTGTTTGCACTATTCTCAATTCAAGAGAGGCAGGTGCTGAAAATGTTCCCTGTTCAGGGAAGCCTCTGACTCTTGAGGCATTTTTTGGAACTGCCTTCATGAAGGAGCTGCAGCCAGTGGGGACTACAGCTTCCAGCCAAAAGGCTGCAAGAGTTGAGGTTTCGGACTCTCATTGCTTGTCCGTTCCTGTAATAGATGATGACCACATTGCTTCTACAGTTGAGACTGCATATAGCATGCCAAGCTTCGGAAGCACTGCTCTAGCTTCCCATCAAGTACACCAAATGAGGTCAGATGGTTTTGAAAAGTGTTTATTAGGCTTGGATCCTCAAGAGCAAGTGGATTCATCACAGCTCCAATCTGAACTGGATTCCAAACTTGCTGGCTTTCATAAATCTCCCAAAGTTCGACTCCCTGAAGAGGCTAGTTTAATTGCTGCCAGTGATGCTCTGAATGTCCTTAATTTTATGCCGCCCAGGAATTCAGCTAAGGCTGAGTTGTTATCCATCCAGGACACACCAGTTGACGGTACTGAAAAATTCTCAACTCTAGGTTCTGTAATCAGGGATGAAAGACCTGTCTTAAGTGCTCAAGAAGGGCCTTCTTTTCTTCGTGGTCTTTACAGTGAAAGAGAATCTGATATTCAGCATCATAATTTTCATGTTCAGACATCTTCTCCGCAGCTTCATCCTCAGCTGAACCATACGGGATCAATGTTTCACCCATTAGATTCTCAAGTTGCTAACATTAATCTCCAGATGAAATTCATGTCCCCGGGGAACATGATTCACCATGATAATCCTATGCTTCAGCCTCCTTTCCATCACTGCAGTTCTGGAATGGCTGGATTAGATCTGGCAATAAATAATCCTGCGTTACAACAAATGCACATGCACGACAATTTCCCCCCCCACCAACTGCGACATGGATTTCCCGGGGGTGTACATCTGGCTCCACATCTTGATAATCAGGTCACTGGTTTCATGCAGGGACCTAGCCCGATGCAATGTCTCCCTCAAGGGCAATCTGATTTTGCCAGTTTTGGACTTCCAACACAAGGTAATACACTCAGCCATTGGGCTTTTCCTTTATGTAACTGCTGTTCTTGTTAGTTAATGCCAGTTTGAAAATAGTCTGTCTGTGTTTTGATATTTCACAAGAGAGCTCCCCTTCATAGGTTATCATTGCTTGTTCAAGCATATGCTTGTGCAAGCTTTCTGTAGAACTCTATCCCATATCAGTTAAATGGAATCTGGAGTCCATATTTTTCTTATTTTATGGTTTAAATTGTGTGGCCCTCAAATTTTGTAAGATTGATGAAACTGTGAGAAGTAAAATTTCCAACCATAGATATGCTTTTTAACAGACACAAACAGAGACTCTCCAAAGGGCTGTTAACCAATTATCACTTGTTAAACTATAGGTTTCTTCTGCAACTTAATATTTACACTACTTTGCTTTTTTGTTTTTTTGGCTCATGATTCAGCCAAATTGTTTCATATGACTATTATCATACAGATAATATTCTCATTGAAATCTCAACCTGTGATGTAGGCGGTGGAGCCAATCATCAAGAGGCACCCCAAAGGCTAATTGAGATGGAACTGAGGTCAAACTCTAAACAAGTTAATCCATTTCCCACAGCTGGCCATGGTCATGAGCTAGATATGGGTTTCGGATATAGATAGTGGACTGACTTCGTGTATATGGCAATAATTCACCGTCTGCGCTAGTGCAGAGGGAATGCCAGAGAGGTTGGTGTGCTGGTGAATGGTATTTGAAATTGGAATTTGGTTGAACTTTCTGTTTCTAACGTACTTGACACCAAAACCATTAAAGTCAAATCCCGTCCCTCACTAAATCTGATAAACGTCAAAAGGAAAACGAAGTCTAGAGTCTAAACAAGGGTTAAAGTTGCGTGTTTCCTCGCGGTAGAGCGGACTGTTGCGCGGTCATCGATGAATGAATTGGGAGTCTTTTCATCCGTCAAGAGCCCTCAAACCCTGTGAACCTTACAACAAGCCGAAGTTTTTCTGTTTGTCGTAAATTTCACAACACGCTCTTAAGGTTAAGATTTCAGCCTCAATATGTTAAGAGTTGATGATAAAGCTTCTACAATTGGGTGTTATGTGTCCCCTCGGGGAAAAACAATTCCGGGAGTATATGGTAAATCCTTTTAATGCCATGGTTTGAGCAGTTGAACGATGTCATTTGCGGAAATATACTAGGTTTTGGGAAATATAAGCAAAATTTACAAATAAATTTGTTGCTTGTTTTTTTATGCAGTGCTTGTATAAGTTGATTGTAAAAATGTTGGGTAAAACACATCTTTTAGCCCCTATGGCCAACTCACAAAGTCAATTCTCACAACTACCTGAAAATTTAGAAACTCAATCCACAAGACTCAAAAAAGGAATTTTAAATCTAAAAGTAAACGAAAAATATTTATAAAATTTTAGAAATTCTTCAACTATTATTTTCTCTAAAAGATTTTTATAGAAAAAATATAAGTAAAATAATTTTTTTTATCCCTTTTGCTTTTATAAAAAAGATTTCAAATTTTTTTTCAAAATATTTTGACAAAAATTATTTTTAAAATATACTTATTATAAAATAAAAATTATATGATAAATATTCCTTCATCAAATCAAAAAGATTTTTCTTCCAGGATAGTATTTCAAATTTTAAGATTTTTTTAAATTCTAAAATTACTACATGTTTATATTTAAAGAAATAGAGTTAGTCGAATTTAAATACTTTTATTTGGACAAAATCCACAATGACCCTTCTTATTTAACTTATAACATCTTACAAATTATCTCTCGTTATAAATGGAGAACAAATTTTTCAAAATACAAAACCTTCTCTATTTTTTTCAAAACTAGAAAAAGTTATTTTCAAACTTTTCATATTGAAATTAGCAATAAGTTTGGTATAATGCATTCTTTATTCAAAATTGAAAGGACAATCATTCATGGTTATTTTATTTTTATACCAAAATAAACACTACAAAGATTCTTAACAAATTCAAGGAACTATTTTGGTTCATTATAGATATCCTTTTTCTAGAAGTCTAAAAAAGTTATGACATATTTAAAACTAGATATGAACCATCTACAACAAGAAAAAGTTTTCACCATTATGCCTTTTTTTTTTTTTACAAAATTCTTCCTCGTATAAGTTTTAACATAGTATTCTGATTATCAAATTCAGGATAAAAATCTCATCCTCATCAAAAAATTTAAAATTAAATGTGGGACTCATTCAAAATTTATGAAAAATTATTAAAACCTAATATAAAAACATGGTTGGATAATGTGAATCAGTCTATATTAATTTAGTCATTACAAACCAAGGCCCCAAATACTATATTTTTGGCCTAAAAATTTCATACTACAACCCTCTTAATAGTCCAAATTGAAGAAAAATATTTTACAACAATGTAACAGTTATTGCAGTCCAAAAATTCTTCAGAATAAAACTCGACCTATTTAGAAAATAATGGATCATTGTTCTTACAAAGCCTATAAAGCAATGAAGATTTTATGGTATATTTACAAAATTAAAACATACAAAGAATAGTCAAAAGTGAAGACAAATAGGTGGAATTTCCTTTTTCAAAAGTGTTTTTGTCTTTTGTAACAAAACTTTTGCTTTTTCAAAAGTTAACTTTACTTTTTGGACAAGATGCTTCTACTTTTTATAAAATCGATAGTCAGAAGTACTTTATCTCTACTTTTTTACCAAAAGTTGTTTTGTCATTTTGTGGAGCTAACAATCAAAATCTTTATTCTTGAAACTATCAACTTTCACTTCTGACCATTCTTGTCATGTTTTAATTTTAGATATATACCATAACAGTAATCTTCATTACTTTGTAGGTTTTGTAAGAATAAGGATCCATTATTTTCTGAATAGGTCAAGTCTTGTTTTAAAGAATTCTTGAATTGCAATAACTATTGTATTATTGCAAAATATTTTTTTTTGGTTTAGGTTGCTACTAAAAAGATTGTAATATGGGATTTTTGGGCCAAAAATGTAGTATTTGGGGCCTTGATTTATAATGGCTAGATTAATACAGGTTGATTCACATTATGCAACCATGTTTTTATGTTGGGCTTTAATAGTATTTAGGAATTTTGAATGAGTCCCATCATTTAATTTTAAATTTTCTGATGAGGATAAGAACTTCATCTTAGGTTTGATAATCAAGATATTAGGTTAAACCCATGAGAGGAAGAATTTTATAGATAAAAAGAATAATGGTGAAAACTTTTTCTTATTGGTAAATGGTTTATATTTGATTTTGAATAAGTCATGACTTTCCTAAACTTCTAGAATAAGGATATTTGGAGTAGAATAAAAATAGTTCCACCATTGTTTGAACCACTTGAAAATTTTTGTAGTGTTTATTTTGGTATCAAAATAGAATAACCATAAATGGCTATCCTTTTGGTTTTGGATGAAAAATGTATTATACAAAGTTTATTGGTAATCTCAGTATGAAAAGGTTTTAAGAATAACTTATTTTGGTTTTGAAAAAAACAAGGTTCTGTATTTTAAAAATTCTGCTCCCTATTCATGATGAGGGATAATTTATAGGATATGGCAAGTTAAGTAAGTCGGGTCATTATAGGTTTTTTCTAGATGAAAGTGTTTAAATTTGACTATTTTTATTACTTTATGTATGGCCATATAATAGTTTCGGGGTTTGAAAAGATCTTGAGATTTTAAATACTATCTTAGAGGGAAAATCTTTTGGATTATGATAAAGGGATCTTTATCATTGAACCCTTGTTCTATGATAATTATATTTTGAAAATAATTTTTGTCAAAGTATTTTGAAAAAGATTTTGAAATCTTTTTCATAGAAGTTAAAGGATAAAGGGCATTACTTTACCTATATCTTCTTTATAGAGATCTTTTAAATAAGATAATATTTGAAAAATTTCTAAAGTTTTATGGATGTTTTTCGTCCACTTTTAGATTTGTAATTCTTTTTTTAGGGGTTTTGAGGATTGACTTTCTAGATTTTCAATTAGTTTTGAGGATTAACCTTATGAGTTGGCCAATTGTTCAATCTATGTTCTTACAAGTAATGCATATGGATTGGGTTTTTGACTAGGTTTTAGGGAAGAGGCTGAGTCCTCCTTTGGGTTTTGGACAGGAGTTTTACCCTTATTCTTTGATTTCCTAAGCATCTTTGGGTCTATTTTGTAGAAATTCATGAGTTAGGAAATCAAGAATAGAGTTTCTATCACCTTTTATATACTTAATCTGAAAATTGAATGCAAAAAGAATGGCTCGTTATCGTGTAAAAATCTACTTTGATGCAATATTTTGAACAACTTTTTATAAAATTTCTTTTGCAAACTTGTAATTAATACGTAAAAGAAATTGTTGATTGAGTAAATCATTTTGAAATTTTATAATGCATATGATAATAGTTCAAATCTCTTTTTTTATGGTGGAATAATTGCATTGACAATTATTTCAAAATACATATGCAAATTGTATGATTTGTTTGTTTCCCTCTTTGAGTTGTTTGAGAATACCTCTTTATCCTAATTTAGAGGCATCTGTTTCAACTATTTTTGGAAGTGAAGGGTCAAGAAGATGAATGCAAGGGATTTCTTTGACCATGGCATTGATTTGTTAGATAAGAGCAATATGCTGAGGAGTCCAATGAACTGGAGTTTTTTTGAGACAATCATAAAAGGGTTCTGCAATATAATTTATGTTTGGAATAGAATCTAAAACATAATTGAGACTTCCTAAAAATCTTTGAAGTTAAGTCTTCTTAGTGATTTTGTTAAGGAATTTATCTGCAAAAGAAAAGGATCTTTCAATAGGAGTAATGGTCCCCTAAAAAATGTAATGTTAAAGGAATCTCATTTTAGTTTGAATAGAGATATCTTAGACTGAGATATCATAAGTCCATTGGTTTGAATAGTATAGAAAAATGTTTGAAGTGTTATTCAATAGATTTTGAATAGATTAAAAGATCATTAATGTAAACAAGACAAAATTTTAAATATGATTAAAAAATGTCATTCATAATTCTTTGACATTCTAAAGGGGCATTTTTCAAATCAAATAGCATCACATTCCATTCATATTATCCAAATGGAATAGTGAAGGTAGGTTTATATTTGTCTTTTGGATTAAACTAAATTTACCAAAATCCAAATTTCATGTCAAATTTGGAGAAAATGTAGGTAAAATGGAATTTTTGCAACAATTTTTTTTTTTTTGTTGGGAATAGGATACCTAATCTGCTGAAAGGCTTTGTTAAGAGGTTTGTAATTGATAACTAACTTAAGGGTTCCTCTTTCAAGTTCAACTAACTTATTGACATAGAAAACAACACATGACTAAGGTGATCTAGATTTGAAAATGAGTTTTTGGATTCTAAGTCATGGATTTCTTTTTTGCAATAACTTTGCATTCATTTAGTTATGTTGAGTTTTTGTAGGAATTTGTTTTTCATTAAAATTTAGTTTATTAGGTAAATCAATTATATATTGTTTCCTATTCTAGGAAGCATTTGGAAGATCAAAATAAAGTTCATTTTAGAGGTTTTCTTTGAAAGTAGAAAATTTTTGTAAAATTATAAGGTTTTGTAATTATTTTTGAATCCTTTAAAGAGAAAGATCTTTTTGTAAACAAAGAAAATTTTGTTCTTTTGCTTAAACAAAAATATGAGTTTTGTTTTCATAAATGGATTGGGCTTTGATAGGGTTCAAATTCCTAGTCTTTAAAGCTTTGAGAAAAGGAAAATGAAGTTTTAAGATTTCGTTTTGAAAGTTATTCCATCATAATTGGCAGTATAAGGAGTGATGAAGTTTATAAATGGTGTTTCAAGGATCACCATATGATGCATATTTTTAACTAAAATAAAAGAAATTCTAATTTAAAAATGTTGATTTTGGATAAAAGTAGTGGTTTATTTGTAATTTTCATTTTGGAATTGTTTGTAACAAAAAGTTTTTCATTGGTTTTCTCTTGAAAACAATTTAAAACAATTCCTTATTTTATGTAGTTCAAATTTGCACTTGTGTTGAACAAGATTATTGTATCTAATTTGAAACCATTTAAAAATACCAAAGTGATTTTGATTAAATATTTTCTAAAAGTGACTTGTTTTATAGTAAAAATAAAATCATCTGAAAATTTTTCAAGGTTTTGAAGATTTTAAGTTTCCTAATCCAGTTCAGGATCACTTTTGGGGATTTCTTCTAAATGTTTTGAAACAAGAAATTTAAGAGTTTGGTTATCTTTTTATTGGTTTTTTTTTTAAGTTCTCTAAACTTTATTGTTATGGTCTTAATCTTTATTTGGAGTTCTCGTATGGTAGGGGTAGGTTTTTTGGAATTTTTCTTCGTTAAAATGGTAATGAGGTCATAAAGAGGTCTAAAGGTTGATGGAGTGGTATTAAAGGGTTTCATTTCTTACTTTTGGAAGGTTTTCAAAAGGTTTTTTAAGTATTCCTTTTAGAAATTAGGATCTGCGATGTATTTGACAAGTTTTACAAGGATTTATTGGTCTTTTGTAAGTGTATTTATTTCTTTGGATCCTAGTTCGGATTTTGAAAAAGAAAAGGTTTAGAGCTCATCAATTTAAAGAGATTCTTTACCCGAGTAATCATAAGAAGGGTCAAAGTTAGAACTAAAAATGTTTTGGAGTATAACTTTCAAGTTGAAAATAATTTCTAGTTCTAGGTACAATTCTTGGATTTTCTTTTATTGAATTTGCAATATTGGGATATGTGTCCTTTCTTTTGGAACTTGAAATAGTAAGGTCTTCATGGAAAGGCTTAAAGGTAAAAGGCTTTAATTCTAGTTTTGATTTAAATATTTTGGTTTTCTTAAGTTTGGAATAATAGGTTTGTTTGTTTATTTGTTTATAAGATTTTTTTATAAGTATGGTAAGATTTAGATTTAGTATACTTTTTCTTACCAAGCTTAGAAAGTTTTAGAATTCCTAAGTTGAATTGCTGGCAAAATGTCCAATTTTAAAATTAGATTGTTTCATTTCCTATTTGAAATGTTTTTGGAGTTTGATATCCTAACATATCTTAAATCCTTCTTGTTTGGAAAACTAATCAATTCTCTATAAGTGAGTTAATCATAAGGGATAGGATTTCTATAAGTGGTTTTAATAGTTTGTTAGACTTTTTCTCCTAATAGGATTGAAAGCCTTGCAAAACAATTTTTCTTTCTAGAAAAGTTGGTTAAAGTCTTCTCTAAGCATGACTCTGGTAAAGAAAGTATTTTTGGAAATCACTAAGTTTCTTACATCTAAGGTTTGTAAGTAGCTAAGTGTTTTTGTCCCTAAGATAAGAAAGGTCCCCTATGAAATTAAGGGAAATTATAAGGATAAGATAAGCTACTACATTATTGATAAGGTTTTTTAAGCTATCTAAAATAGGTACACTGTCTTTTATGGTTTGAATGACTCTAAAGATTTGGTCTTGTTGATCATTAGCAAGATGATAATCCTATCATCCTTGTAGTTATCCTGAAAATCCTACTATGAGGAGTTTAACAATAGTTTTGTCTAGGGTATTATGTTTGGTTTTATAGACATTAGCTATCATAATCATCTATTGTAGAAAACTGAAGATATTGTATCTTAACATGCCATTAATATTCCATTCGTAAATGCAAGAGTCATTAAACTTCTATTGGTTTAATGTATTTGGTTTGTTTTCAAGATCAAATCCATATCTATAAGTTTAAATATGGGCTTTACCCATAAGATATGATTGATCTAAGATTTTAATGTTTATAAAGGTAATTTGGGTAATTCTTTTGGAAGAAAATAAAACAATTTTTAGAGGACTTTATTTAAGGGGACTTTGTTTGGGATTTATTTCCTAAAGTGTTAACTTGCTTTTTTGTTAAAAAAGATGAGAATGGTTCAGAAACAACTAATTTTGCTTTGATCTCTTGAATGAAGGGATCAGGAGGTTTCTATAGGGTTTCTAATTTTGATGGTTAAAAGAGTTTGAAAACAAGTTGTTTGACTTTTGTGGTTTTTAGTTTTGTAATGGTCTTCTATATGGTAAGCTACTAAATCTAGTTTTTTATTCAATTCAACTGAGTACCAATGGTATGAAGATAAACATTTGAAAATTTGTTTTACTAAATAATCATTTTAGAAAGTTTTTCTAAAGTATCAATTTCTTGGGGAATTTTATAAGGTGCGAGATCAATATTATTTTGTTAATGGGTGATTTTAGTTTGTCTAAAAGGAGGGTGTTCAAATTTTATGACATGGTTATCAAGAGTAATGCATTCTATAGACTTACTACGAGAAATCATAGGATTTGTAAAATTTTCAAAAGAAGAGTTTTCAAAATGAAATTTTTTGAATGTGTAGATGTAATCCATTTGAGTTGTATAGTTTAAAAACCAATAAAAAATATGTATTTTTTGTGAAAAGAGAAAAAAGTATAGTAATCCTTTTAGATCTTTTGACTTTTTTCAAGAAAATGTTTGAAAAAATAATTTTTTCATGTAAAAATTTTTATTCTGAAAAAAGTATAGTAATCCTTTTAGATCTTCTGAAACTAATTTTTATAATATAAAAATCATTATGTAAAAGTTTTTTTGTTAAGTTGGAAAATAGTTTTAGAAAATTTTTCTAAATCATGCAATTCATTTTAGATGTTTTTTGTAATGTCAAAAGGTGTTAGAAAAGTCAAAAATGATTATTCTTTAACGTACATATAAATAAGATAAGGTATATTTGTATGGTAATTTGTGATTTGGAAGGAAGTACTTGATATATCTAAAATTGAGAATCTCAGAGGTTTTGTAGGTAGGTTTATGGTAAAAGGAATGTTGGAAACATGTCTTAGGCCAATTGTAAAGAAAGTAGAATCTTTATTAGTGGATCTAAAACATGTAGATTTTTTATTAAAAGTTAAGAAAACTTTTTGGTCTTTGAAATGATCTATTTTGGAAATTTCTATATTTGATTCAAGTTATTTTAAAAGTTGAGGTTTTACTAATCCTTTGAGGATCCAGTTATTATAAAGGATAATGTTTTTCTATTAGATGGATTTAAGGATAATAGTATTTGAATAAGGTATGTCTATTTGTAAGAGAAGGGTTCTCCTTTTTGGGATTGAAATTTGTGTTTTGATGCAAAAATAGAAATCATTATTTTGTAACGAATTTCATAATTCATATAGCTGAAATAGAGCCTTTCAACATATTGTAATTATAAGTTTTAATTTGTACAATCATATTTTGTAAAATATTTTTATCAGATAAAGACATAGTGAGGTTTAGATAATAATTAAAAGAAATAGGTTTAAAATATAGACTAAACTTTATTGAAGAGAGGAAAATCTTAGAAGTTTGTAAATTTAATATCTTTAAGAATTGTTAGAATATAAGTGTTCAAATATTCTTTTGTAAGTGATTTAATACTTACTTGTACTAGACAAATATGAATGTATTTGTAATGTAAATTTTTGTAATTTTGTAAAGAATTTTGAAAAAGAATATGAACAATTTCAAAGGTTTTGAAAACTAAATATTTCTTTCTTTGTTTTTAATTGTAAAATCATTTTTGAAAATATTGAATTTTAAAATTTTGTAAACTCAATTTTTTGAACTTTTGAAATTTCTCAATCATTAATACATTTATTGAAATCTTTTAGAATAATATTCTCAATGTTGGTTATTTTATGAGATTCATAGCAATTTAAGGTAGAAATGTTTAAATAGAAAGTAATTTTACAAAGGATTAGGTTTATATTAAAAATTGGATTTTACACGTACTCAGGAATTGGGTTTTACACAGATTTTGAAATTAAAATTGAGGTACAATAGACTTCCTACAATCCACCAACTCTAAATAGTCATACAAATGTCCTAACAACTCATACATGTCTTAGTGGACAACATAATGACCAATAAACTTTAAGCATAACACGCTTAGAAGGATAATGTGCTTGATACCACAATGTAAGAATATACTTTACACCATAATGTAGAAATGTGTTTTACACCACAATGTAAAAAAATGAATCGATAAACATGTTGAATGTATTTTATGTTCCAATGCAAAGAAAAACAATCAAAAATAGCTCTGATACCACTTAGGGGTGCACAATGACCAAACAACTTTAAGTTTAATTAATAAAAAAATTAAGTACAAAGGAGAAGGAGATCTACAAAATAAAAGGGAAGGGAGGAAGATTACAAAAAAGGGAGAGAGAAAGGGGATCTTGAAATATGAGTCTAAAAATCTTGTTTCAAGCTGGCATTAAAGTGAAAACTCTTTTTTTGAAAACTCTATAAATCTTGTGACTTCTTATAGTAAGTCTATAGAATGGATTACTCTTGATGACCAAGTCATAGAGTCTAAATGTCCTCCTTTCAAACAAACCAAAATCACCCATCAACAAAATATTGTTGATCTTGCACCTTACAAAATTTTTCAATAAACTAATTCTTTAGAAAAAATTTCCAAAATGATTATCCAACAAAATAATTTATCAAATGCTCATCTTCATACTATTGGTATTTAATTGAACTAAATAGAAAATCAGATTTAGTAATCTACCATATAAAAGACTAGCACAAAACCATAAACCACAAAAGTCAAAATAACCTGTTTTCAAACCCTTTTAACCATTTAAATTGCAAACCTTACAGAAACCTACTGATCCTTTCATTCGAGAGGTGAAAGCAAAACTAGTGGCTTAAGATATATTTAGCTTTGAAAACCTTTTGAAACTGTTCTTCTTTTTTTTTTTAATTCTTTACAAAATTACAAAAATAGACATTATAAATAAATTCATATTAGTTTAGTGCAAATAGGTATCAAACCATTTACAAAAGAAGGCTTAACACTATATCAAAGAAAAACTAACTGTTTTAGGACCATTATCAACTTCTTCTACAAAAAACCATGTCAACACCTTAGGAAACAAATCCCAAACAGAGTCCTCTAAAATAGAGTCCTTTGAAAATTGTTCTTTTTTTCTTCCAAAAAAAACCACCCAAATTACCTTTACAAGTATCAAAACCTCAAATCAATCATATCTCATGGTTAGAGTCCATATGTGAACTCACAGTTTCAGATCTTGATTTTAAAAACAAACCAAATACATTGAACCAATACAAGTTTAATGCCTCTTCTATTTACAAATGGAATATTGATGGCATGTCAAAATACAATATCCTTAATCTTTTATAATAGATAACTATAACAGTTAATGCCTATAAAATGCATAATAATACTAAAAAAGAAAATTGTTATTGAACTCCTCATAACAATATTTTCAAGATAACTCAAAGGATGGTGAGATTATCATCTCATCAATGATTAATAAAACCAAATTGTTAGAGCCATTCAAACTAGAAAAGACAATGTATCCATCTTAGATAGCTCAGGAAATCCTATTAAAGATGTAATAGCTTGTCTTATCTTTATAAATTCCCTTTATTTCATAAGAGAACTCATCTTAGAGACAAAAATACTAAACTACTTACAAACCTCATATGTAAGAAATTTAGTGAGTTCTAAAACTACAAAAATACTTTCTTTACTAGGAGTCATACTTAGAGAAGACTCTAACCAACTATTCTAGAAAGAAAAAAAATCTTTGTAGGACTTCTAACCCTAATAGGAGAAAAAGTCTGACAAACTATTAAAACTACCATGGAAATCCTATCCCTTATGATTGATTCACTTTTTAAGTCTAGGAAAAGGAAGTATACCAAATCTTATACTAAATCTTACTATACTTACAAAAAAATCTCAAAAATGAACAAACAAACAAACCTATTATTCCAAACTTAGAAAAACCAATTTATTTAAATCCAAACTAAAATCAAAATCTTTAACCTCTAAACCTTTCTACAAAGGCCTTACTTGTTTCAAGTGTCAAAAGAAAGGATATAAATCCAAATACTGCAAACTTAATAAAAAGAAATCCAAGAACTACACCTAAAACAAGAAATTGTTACCAAACTAGAAGTCATACTCCAAAACATTTCCAGTTTTGACTTTAACCCTTCCATTAATTACTTAGATGAAGAACCTCTCCAAATTGATGAACTTTAAACCTTTTCTTCTTTAGAATTTGAACTAGGATTTAAAGAAGTAAATACCCTTACAAAAGACCAATAAACCCATGTAGAACTTATCAAATACATCAAAAATCCTAACCTTAAAAAGGAATACTTAGAAAAACCTCTAAAAATCTTCCAAAGGCAAGAATCAAAACCTGCTAATACCACTCCACCAACCTTTAGACCTCCTTATGACCTCACTACCATTTTGACTAAGGAAAATTCTAGAAAACTTACCCTTACCATATGAGAACTCCAAACAAAGATTAAGACCATAAAAATAGAGTTTAAAGAACTTAAACAAAACTAATAAAAAGATAACTAAACCTTTCAATTTCTTCTTTCAAAACACTTAGAAGAAACCCCTGAAAATGATCCTAAACCAAATTATAAAACTTAAAATATTCAAAATTTTGAAAAACTTCCAAATGATTTTCTTTTTTCTTTAGAACAAGTCACTTCTAAAAAATATTTTATAAAAGTCACTTTGGTATTTTTAAATGATTTAAAATTAGGTACAATAGACTTATTTGACACGTGTGCAAATTTGAATTGCATAAAATAAGGAATTGTTCCGAATCATTTTCTAGAGAAAACTAATGAAAAAATTTCTATTACAAACAATTTTAAAATGACCATTATAAATAAAACAATTGCATTTATTCAAAAATCAACATTTTTAAGTTAGAACTTCTTTTATTTTAGTTGAAAATATGCATCATATGGTGATCCTTGGAACACCATTCATAAATCTTATCACTCCTTATACTATCAATTATGATGGAAAAACATTCAAAACAAAATCTCAATAACTTCATTTTCCTTTTCTTGAAACTCCCAAGATTAGGAATTTAAACCTTATCAAAGTTCATTCCATTTATGAAAACAAAATCCATACTTTTGTTCAAGCAAAAGAACAAGATCTTCTTTGTTTACAAAAAGACCTTTCTCTTTAAAGGATTCAAAACCAGTTATAAGACCTTATCATTTTACAAAAAATTTCTACTTTCAAAGAAAATCTCCAAAATGAACTTTGCTCTAATCTTCAAAATGCTTTTTGGAATAGGAAATAACATATAATTGATTTATGCTATGAACCAAATTTCAATAAAAAACAAATTCCTATAAAAACTTGACCTATCCAAATGAATGCAAAATAATGTTCTACTTCAGATATTCTTGTTTCAAAAGTCCAGGAAAGTTGTGACTTATTCAAAACTAGATATGAACCATCTACTGATTAAAAAAGATTTTCATTATATTTCCTTTTTTTTTTAACAAAATTCATCCTCTCTTGGGTTTTAACTTGGAATCTTGATTATCAAACCTAGGATGACACTGTATCCTTATTAAAAAAAATTTAAAATTAAATGGTGGGATTTATTCAAAATTCCTGAAAAATTATTAAAACCCAGCATGAAAACATAGTTGGATAATGTGAATCAACCTATATTAATCCAACCATTACAAACTAAGGCCTTGAATACTACATTCTTGACCTAAAAATCTTATGTTACAGCCTTCTTAGTAATAATCCAAACTGAAAAAGAATATTTCGAAATAATAGTTATTGCAATCTAAGAATTATTTAGAATAAGACTCAACCTATCTAGAAAATAGTGGATCCTTGTCCTTACATAGCCCATAAAGTAATGAAGGTAACTGTTATGGTATATTTCTAAAATTAAAACATGCCAAGAATAGTTAAAAATGAAAGTTAATAGTTTTGAGAACAAAGTGCTCATCTTAGTTAGAATAGCCAATTCTGCAAATCGACAAAACAACTTTCAGTGGAAAATAGAAATAAAGTGCTTATGATTGTCAGCTTTACATAAAGTAGGAGCATCTCTTTAGAAAAGTAAAGTTAAATTTTGAAAAAACAAAAGTTACTTTACAAAAAGAAGATACCAATTTTACAAAAGACAAAACTACTTTGAAAAAGAAGATTCCTCCTGTCTGCCTCAAGTAACTCAACTCCTTAGCTATATAAGGAGACTCTAATGCTAGTTTGAAGCAAGATTCTTGGACTCCCATTTTAGAATCCCCTTTCTCTCTCCCTCTTTTGTAATCTTCCTCCCTTCCCTTCCATCCTATAAATCTCCTCCTTCTCTATACTTAAAGTTTTCATTAATAAAACTTAAGGTTGTTTAGCCACTATACACCCCTAAGTGGTATTAGAGCCATTTTTAATTGTTTTTTTTTTTTTTTGCATTGAAACATAAGGTACATTTTGCATGTTTATTGATTCATATTTTTGTATTACAATGTAAAACACATTTATGTATTGTGGTGTAAAGTATATTCTTACATTATGGTGTTAAGCACATTATCCTTCCGAGTTTGATATGCTTAAAGGTCACTGGTCATTATACTATCCACTAAGACATGTGTGAGTTGCTAGGATGTTTGTGTGACCATTAAAAGTTGATAGATTGTAGGAAGTTTACTGTGCCTAAATCTCAATTCTAGAATCTATGTAAAACTTTAATTCTTAAGTATGTGTAAAATCCAATTCCTTAATATAAATCCAATTCTTTGTAGAACTACTTCCTATTCCAACTCTTATATCTCAAATTGCTTTGAATTTTATAAATTAGTCAACGTTGAGGAGATTACTCTAGAAGATTTCAATAGATGTATTAATGATTGGAAAATTTTGAAAGTCCAAAAAGATTTAATTTACAAAATTTCAAAGTTCAATATTTTCAAAAACAATTTTACAATCAAAACTAAAAGGAAAAACATCCAGTTTTCAAATTAGTGTCAAAGTTTCCTTATAGACCAAAATTTTGTTTGGCCAAGTGGAGATCACTATATCCATTGAAAAATAGAATCTTAGCTTCTAGAATACACAAATGGGATTGAACTAGCAAAAACATATGATCATTATACATGGTCAATTTTGCTGCAAGCCTAATGTTCCTAGATAAGGTATTTAAGACTACTCAATTCCATTAATTTGATAAATATGAAATTGGAAGTCCAAAAATCTTACTTCAAATTAGCATTAGGGTCTCCTTATATAACTAAGGAGTCAAGTTACTAAAAGTAGATGAGTGGAATCTCCTTTTTCAAAAATGGTTTTATATTTTGTAAAGGTAACATCATTTTTTTGTAAAGCTACTTTAGCTTTTTCAAAAGCTAACTTTACTTTTTTGAAAAGATGCTTCTAGTTTTTGTTAAGCCAATAGTCATAAGCACTTTGTCTCTGTTTTCCACCTAAAGTTATTTTGTCATTTTGTTGAGTTGGTGGTCACGAGTCTTATTTTGAAACCATCAACTTACTTTTGTAACTTTTTCCTTTTGTAAAGTGGTGGTCTGGAATATATTCCTTTAAGGCTACCTAGATTTTGTTTTGGAGTTTTGTGGACGTTATCTTTCCATGGCATTCTCCAAATCGCCCCATCTTTCATCACTAACTAGATTCTTTAGATTATCAAAGTCTATTAAATCATCATGATCTGCTGGTTCATTTCGATAATCTAGTAGGTCCTCATTAAGGGGTTTTTTTTAACGATTTCTATAGTATTATACTAGTTTGTTGTAGTAAGTATTGATGTTGAAATCTATCCAATACTTAGAATATCTTTCCATAAAGATTTTTTGAATGGAATCTTCTGCTACCAATGTGAGCACATCCTCTTGGTAACTAACGTGCCAATTGTTGGCCAATGTTTTAGACCTCTAATTTTGTAATCTTTCTTCTTTCCTTTCTATCTTGTAAATCTTCTTATTCTCTATACTTAAAGTTTTCATTAATAAAAATTAAGGATTTTAAAATGTTTAGTTATTACACACCCCCAAGTGGTATCAGAGCCATTTCAATTGTTTTTCTTTGTATTAGAATATAAAGTACATTTTGTGTATTTATTGATTTATATTTTTACATTGCGATGTAAAATACATTTTTACATTATAGTGTAAAACATATTCTTACATTATGGTGGTAAGTACATTATCCTTCTAAGTGTGTTATGCCTAAAGTTTATTAGTCATTATGTTGTTTGCTAAGATGTGTGTGAGTTATTAAGATATTTGTGTGATTGTTAAGAGCTAATGGATTGTATGAGGTCTACTATGCCTAAACCTTAATTTCATAATCTGTGTTAAATCTCAATTTTTAAGTGTGTATAAAATCTAATTCCTCAATATAAACCTAATTCTCTATAAAATTACTTCCTTTTCCAACACTTTTACCTCAGATTACTCTAAATCTCATAAAATGGCCAACACCAAAGAGATTACTTTAAAAGATTCCAATAGAGGTATTAATGACTGGGAAATTTTAGAAGTCTAAAAAAATTTAATTTACAAAATTTCAAAATTCAATATTTCCAAAAAAGATTTTACAATCAAAATTAAAGAAAAAGATATTCAACTTTCAAAAACCTTTGAAATTGTTCATCTTCTTTCTCAAAATTCTTTACAAAATCACAAAAATAGACATTACAAGTGCATTTATATTGGTATAATATAAGTAGGTATCAAACCACTTATAAAAGAAAATTTGAACACTTCCATTTTAATAGTCCTTAGGGATACTAGATTTACAAACTTCCAAAATTCTTTCTTTTTTTTTATCAATAAGGTATAGTCTTTATTCTAAACCTATTTCTTTCAATTACTATCCAAATCTCACTATATCTTTATCTAATAAAAAAGTCTTATAAGGTATGGTTTTACAAATCAAAACCCATAATTACAATATATTAGAAGGTGTCATTCTGATTACCTTAATTTACAAAATTCATTACAAACTGATTTTTGCATTTGCATCAAAACACAAATTTCAATCTTGAAAAGGAGAAACCCTTCTCTTACAAACAAACTTTTCTCGCTCAAATATTGTTATCCTTAAATCTATCTGATGAAAAGACATTACCTTTTTTAATGACTAAATCCTTAAAAGAGGGGTAAATACATACTGCAAAACTAGCTATTTTCCCCTAAGAGAAGGACCAAGCTATCAACAACAACTTTAAACATATATACAAATTCCACTGAAGAGAATAACATGTTCTTACTAATTAGATTTTTCAAAATATAAAGCCAACATTGATTTAAAGTTCTACAAACCCTACAAGTTTAAAGACATAGAAATGACTCTTTAACTGTTCATGGATCATGGAATACTTTTAAACATTGTTTACAATGATTTAGAGTAGTTTAACTAAGTGAGTAGAAAAATAGTATTACTGGAATTACATTTGATGGCAAGTGGAGATCATTATGTCCTTTAAAGAATAAAATCTTTGCCTTTAAAATACACAAATGAGATGTGATCGTTATGCATGGTTAATGTCATTGTAAGCTCAATCTTCTTAGATAAGGTATTTAAGACTATTTGATTCCATTAATTCAAAATTGAAAGTCCAAAACATTGGCTAACAATTGGTATGTGGGTTACCAAAAGGATGTACTCACATTGGCTGTAGAAGATTCCATTCAAAAGATCTTTATGGAAAGATACTTCAAGTATTGGGTTGATTTCAACATCAATATTTAGTACAACGAACTAGCCTAATACTACAAAAATCATCAAGAAAAACCCCTTGATAATGACCTATTAAATTATTTAAATGAACTAACTAATCATGATGATCTAATAAACTTTGATGATTTACAAAATCTAGTTAGTGGTAAATGATAGGCTAACTTAGAATATGTCATGGAATGATGATGTCCACAAATTTCCAAAACAAAATTTAGATGGCCTTAGAGGAATATATTCTAGATCATTGCTGTACAAAAAAAAAAAAGTTACAAAAGTAAAAGTTAATAGTTTTAAGAATAAAACTCATGACTGCCAACTCCACAAAATGATAAAATAACTTTTAGTGAAAAAATAGAGACAAAGTACTTGTAACTATTAGTTTTACAAAAAGTAAGCATTTTTTCAAAAAAGTAAAGTTAACTTTTTAAAAAGAAAAAGTTACTTTACAAAAATAAGATGCCAGTTTTACAAAAAACAAAACCACTTTTAAAAAAAGAAATTCTGCCGTTTGCCCCAAGTAACTCAGTTCCTTAGCTATATAAAGAAACTATGACGTTAGTTTGAAGAAAGATTTTTGGACTCCTATTTTCTCTGATAATCTTCCTCCTTTTCCTTTTATTATGTAAATCTTATCCTCCTCTATACTTAAAAGTTTTCATCAATAACATTTAAGGTTGTTTAGCTATTATGTATCCACAAATGATATTAGAGCACATAGAAACATACTGATCTCTTTATTTAAAAGATTAAAGTAAGCCTAACTACTTTAAAATCATACTTATATTCTTCTACAAAAAAAGTAAGTCAATAACTTAAAAACCAAATCCCAAACAAAGTCCTTCGAAATAAAATCCTTTAAAAATTGTTCTTCTTTTCTTCCAAAAAAAAAAACACCAAATTACATTTACAAGTATCAAAATCTCTAATTATATCTCTTGGTTAAAATTCATATCTAAATTCATAGTTTTGGATCTTATCTTAAAAATAACCCACTTGGAATGTACAATGACCAAATACTTGAAAAACTTTAAGTTTTATCGATGAAAACTTTAAGTATAGAGGAGGAGAAGATTTACTGAATATAAGGGAAAAGAGGAAAATTACAAGAAAAGGTGAAAGAGGGGATTTTGAAATGGGAGTCCAAAAATCTTGCTTCAAATTGAAACTTAGCCCTTAATTAGTACCACTCATAGTAGTATCTTCTTGATAAGAAGCCCCTTTTTCCCCCAAATGAGAAGGACCACTTAACTTTTGCAGGGATTTTTAACAGTCATGTCTTATTTCTTTTTTGCCTTTTTACCTTATCTATTGCATTGTTCTTTAGATTTGATGATTGTATTATGAGACAAACCAGAACCCTAGGCATAACTAGGAGCATTTGTTGATTGATTAATACATTTCTTGAGGGAGCTTTTGGGACTGCCTTGAATACCATTTATTAACCACTCATTAATGGATCCCTGTGCATCACTCTTTTTTTTTTTTTTTTCTAAAGGATGTTCTCTTTCATCAACTATTTCACTTCCCTTTTCTTCCAAGTCAAAGATAGCATCATTTGGAATAACCCCATTGAAGAAAAATTATTGCAATATAAAGATGACTTTCTCCTATATTTTTGTCCATAGTTCTTCACTATAATCAGCACTACATGAAGGTATCAACACATTTGGCATCTCTTTTACCTACACAAAGGGTTTGTGAGATCAATTGGAAAGACACACTACAGGGTGCATTACTGCATTATTATAGAAACTTAGAGCAGACGTTTGTCTAAGAATTATCTAAATTACTTTGCCTTTGAGCACTATGATAGAGAACAACAAGTATTTCATACAAAATGTTCATACACATCATCATATGGAACAAGAATCCAAAATAACAGATCTATTGTGGTCTTTCAACACCATCCAAGGCACAACTAGCCAAGATCCCATTAATCAAAAACTACTTAAAAACACAATCATTTAGAAGCTGATTGCTACCTGTGTTCATAAGAAATGCCCCTAAATGAGTAAGGAATTTACTCCCAAGTGAGTAAATTCAAACAGGACCAACACGAATCTTTGATCAATTCTTAAATAGATGAGAGTAAAATACTTGGTTTTACATGCTGCAAACATTCTCCATTAATGATTTGAAATGTTACATTGGTTAAAGTATAGGGAAATGAGATAAGGTTACTTGTAACTAGTAAATCATTAAGAGTGTGCTTAAAGAGAATAAAGATTTACTATACTCGAAACCCACAATATAAACTTACAAAAACTGAAGAGAAACAAAATTTATTATGCTCGAAACTCAATTTCTATCGTTCAAAAATAAGAACTAAATATTTTCTATCAACTATTTAAATTTTAACTTAATTAAAAATTAATATTATTTTTAAATATAAGATAAAAACACTACTTTTTAAGTTTTAAGAGTTTAATGTTGTAAATTTCAGTCATTTATCCTAAAAAGGTTTTAGTTAATTTAGTTAGAAAGAAAGGAAATGAAAAGGCTAAAGAAAAAAAATAAATAAATAAAAGGAAAACAGACGGCCCAGGAGGAAGACCGTGGGAGGAGCAAAAATGGTGACGACATTCGCTTTTTAATTGTTTGATGATGGTGGTTCGTCGTTGAGTGGAGGTTGAAACGTCCTCTTCAGTTTATTTTTTTGGCCTTCGTCTGAAGCCTCGGGTTGCTCGGATCCCCTACTTACTACGCTCACTGCTCCAGAGTCCTACGGACCCCCAGGCACTAATGCGTTTCAAAGATTACCGCACCTACACAACACAACGTGCATAGGATTGTCGTCTCGTTTAACGGGTTTGCTGATTTTAGTCGTGCTCAATGCAATTCATAGACTATCAAAAACCCAATGACGAGAACTTCCATGCTTTCGAAACCCAACAAATGAACTGTTTCGGGATCTCAACATCACAGAGCTCAGCTTGCAACAAATGAATTGAATGCAAAATCGACAAAAAAATGTTTCATACAAGATGGGAAAACTGGGTTGGTTATGCTTTCTTCGGACGCAAAAATTAAAAAGGAAAAAGCAAGTAAAAGTAAAACAAAGACAGAGAAAAGTGGTGGAGCAGCACGCATATTCTACAAAGGCTCCGGCATATCAGAGATGCGTCTTTACAACTCAGGTTGAAACACTCCAAAGCTAGCCCCTCAACAGGCCTGTATATCACTTGCACGCACACACATACAATCTGCTGCTGCTATCGCTCAAACTCAGGGGCTTCTCTGATCGAATGGAAAAGTAAATTCACATCACATCCAACTTCCACCAGAACAAACAAGTTCATGGTCCAAAAGGCAGCCACTGGAACTGGACAAGACCAAAAGCAAGCTTTGGACTAGCTCCTTTTTGCAAAGAAAGATGTCAAGACCAGCAAACCAAGTTAACAGACAACCTCTAACACAGACTCGAACTCAGGCTCAGCAGATAGAAGTTACCCTACATACTTGTATAGCTGTGTTTCCTCAGCCATGATCCGAATCTTGAGATCTTCGAGACTTTGAAATTGCACGGGAATGTTAAATGATCCACAAGAGCAGGTTATTAACTTATACTATTATCTAGAAAAGTCCCAGATCACAAGAACCGCCTCCTAAAATTCCTGGTAGTTGCTTGATATGAGCGCATCAGAAGTCCAACACCAATTCCAATTCCAAGGCACATCCCAAGGCCAATTCCAACACCAACTCTGACACCAGCATTAAACCATGAGAGCTGGCCATCCTCACCATAATACATGTCTTCTGAGTAGTATCTGGGCCCAATTTTCCCATCAGACTCACTGTCCTCACCTTCTGATTCTGTGATCTGCATAAATGCCAAATAGTACAAGTTAGTGGTGGTGGAAACATAATTCTCTGTGCAACTTGAAATCTAGATATTCCATGGTACCTCCCAAAAGTCCCTCACAACACATTGAATGAAAATAGTACTTTGTCAATACATTAAACATAAGTAGTTACATAATCAGACAGCAAGATTGATATTGATCCATGCATCTAAAAATGGATATTAGAAAAAGGTTAGTAACAACAAAGAAATTCTAGAGAAGCTCAGTGCATTGCATGCATTTCAAAACATCAAACACACATAATTGCTTCCATGCAGCAATACACAGTTCCATGATTTGCTAAATTAACATAGAAGGACAAAGCATAATTCTAGTAAGGTGGATCCAAGTGGCTGAAATGAGAGACAACTTGAAAGTAATTAGAAGGCATAACAAGAAAATCAAAGTCCTTGATCATGAGAAAGGGAGATCAGTCTCCTTCATCTTTATCTCTTTCCATAACTTCCTAAATTCAATGCTCATTAGAGATCAATGAATTGCAGGAAATACAGAAGAGTCTTTCAAATATCTAAACAGTGACAGGTTACAATTTGGTGTTGTCCATTGATCACAGCACTAGTAATTATGTTCCTTAGCTACTGATTGAACACCGAAAGATGCTGCTGCTCAATCAAAACAGTCTCCTTGGAATTTTCTGGAAAAAAAAAAAAAAAACAAAAGGAAAGAAATAAAACAAGGAATGAAAGGGGAATACACCGGTTCTAGTATCATATCAGGAAAGCGATATATCCTACTCCAGAAATCAATAACCATTCTTTCTTGACAAGGGCACAATAGCTTCAGGACGCAAAAGCAAAGCAAAGCAAAGAAAAATTATATATATATATATATATATATATATGCTGCAGCCCGATGAGTGTTTTCAAGTTTCAACCTTCTCTTGTTGCCATAACATCCTACATTAGCAATCGGGGTAAAGTAAGTGGAAAGATAAGTTACCGAAACTTTGCGTTGTCGAGGCAATCCGTTGCCACCGGCATGGATTTGCTCTTTCTCCAATTCCTCGTCTTCGGGAATTGCATCAAGCGTGAAATGCCTCGAGTCTCTCCTCCTCGGACTCACCCAAATCGTCTTAGTTAATATAACCGGCACGCCTCCGCAACACCCAGCAATATAAACCTCAATCGCAGGCGACGACACGAGCATCGTCGGGTGAAAAAACGGGGATTTGCCCTCTCCGACGGACGCCGCCATGTAGCACTCCATGCTCCATCCGGTCCTCGAATCATCATCGGGTGCCAAATTCCCATTTCCCCAAGCAGACTCGATTCTCTCCAGAGACCCACACAGCAACATATCGCTGTTCTCTAAAACCTCGAATTCCACCGCGCCAGCGACTCGGACGCTGTCGGTGGTGACGTAGGTGACCTCGGAGGACTCCTTGTCGAGGCGTTCGCGGCGGAGGAAGAGGGAGGCGAAGTCGGCGGCGGGGACGCTAGAGCCGTTGATTTCGAGGGGGGAACTGATGTGGCGGCGGAGGTGACGGAGGGTGAGGTGGTCGGGGACGCTGTGGATCACGCACGGCGCGATTCTGACGTAAAACAATCGGATTTCGAGCCATGACGACGTTGTTGCGATGAGATGATTATAGGAATTCGACTCATGATCTTGGCGGTGATTCATCGAATCCTATTGAGATTTGAGGCAAAGGCGATCGCTAGAATTCTATATTTCTAGGGGAGATTACAACACCTCGGGACGCACACCGTTTTTTCGCTTTTCAATTCATTGTAGGAATCCCTCCGCAATTTTTCAGGGGTTTTTTTTTTCTTTTTTCTTTTTCTTTTTTTTTTTTTTTTTTGGGACCGACCGTCCGACCGACCGACGGGAAGAGGATGATTCCTATTTGCGTCCGACTTTCTTTAAGGAAGGAAAGTGCGAGTAACGGCAACGAGGGGTTTTTGTTTTGGAGTCAACACGAAAATTAGGGCTTTTTGGGTGGGTGGGTGGGGGTTGGGGTGGTGATTTTTGGGAGGTTTGTTGGCAGATTTTTTCTTCCTTTCTAGAGGACCGGAACGGAAAGCAGAGCCCGGCCTGGTCAGTTTTGACTTGTCCGAAGCAATACCGATACTGGCGACGCGAGGGCAGCCCCTGCCCTGCCCCTGCCCCTGCCCCCTTCGGCGCGGCTGTGAGCTGCTGTTAAGTCAGCCAGTAATCTATCTGATTCACGCGCTCCTTGACGAGTCTCTCCGTATGTTTCAAAGAATAAATAAATATAATTTAAAATTAAGAACATTTTCCAAATCTCACATAAACGTTTTTTATTTTTTATTTTCTAGTTACATTGACTTATAACTTGTATAATAAATTCGATTCTTTTAATTTTAATAAATTTTGAACTTCTCTCTTTAAGATTAAAACTTAAAATTTAACACATAAAAAAAAGAATATCTAAGTTTTGAACTATTAAAATATTTTTAAAAGATTTACAAAGATGCTTTTTATTCGACCTATAATCCTCATCTTCTTTAGTCTTCATTCTCTAACCCTCTCCCCCTTTTTTTTTTTTCTTTTCATTTCTTTCTTTTCTTCTTTCCCTTCTTATTTGCCAAGCACACCTACAATATTAAAAGAAAGAAAGTGATATTATCAATAGGTTGAGAAAAAAAATAATAATAAAGAAAATAAATTGCTAGATAGAGATATGAATTTGAAAATACATGAATCTTATACCGTTGTCCATCGGCCTCACTGAAAAATAGGACTGTCCAGAAATGGGCCGGGCTGGGCTTGGGTCGGGCTTGCACAAGCTAACCGAGCCGATGGTTCGGATATTTTCTTTTGGAACATTGAAACCCAGTTTTGAATCCTCCGACAGCAAGTCCACGCATAAATTATTTGTGTATGCATGGAAACTCCATCGCGAAAAATGGGCAACGTAAGCCCACGTCATCTATTTTTGTGGGCAGGCTGGGCGGGTTGATCGGCCTCCGAACCCAGGGTCAGGTCTAGCCTAGAGTACCACATCCGACGACGTCGTTCGAGTCTTTGAATAACTTCTGAAATTGTCACTAATTATATAAAGTTCAGTACTAAGATTATTTAAATTTTTAATTTTAAATATAGAATTTGATCTCTAATATATATATATATATATATTTAAAAAAAAAAAAAAAAAAAAAAGAAGACAAATGTTGAAACTCTGAGCCTAGGGCTGTTACTGTATTAAAATTTAAAAGGAATCATTCATGGCGAAGAAGTTTAGGAAAGGATTGCCATCCACTCGTGGACCTCACAACACTATCGCTACATTATAGGTGGGCTATTTGGTCTGACACTTGACAGAAAAGATAGAAGATTCGAGTTTCACTGTCACCGAGAAGCCGAAAATTGGAAAGCGGCCAGGAAACTTTTCTCTATCTTTTTTTTTTTTTTTTTTTTTTATTTAATAAAAAAGTGATGTAACGAGGGGGATGGAAGCAGCAATACCCAGCAATGGCATCCTGTGCTATTTCTTCATTCTTGTTATTTTTCTGTGATCAGTGACGACTTGGAGGTCCAATCGAGCCGTCCAAGCTCTCAAACTCACAATGGCTGGAATCTTATCCTCAACATGGCACCATGTAGCCATTCGACGACAACAGAAGGTTATACCAGACCCAAGAACAGGACATGCGTACTGGTAGAAACAATTTACGTGCAGATTAACCGAACATGCTTCTGCATGTAAAATTAAAGCACCGCAACTTAGAATTGCTGCATTAGGATGAACTAAGCCTTACACGCTCCTAGGCTGACTGAATCCGTTGGCAATTGACATTTTATCTATCGAATCCTCTCTACCACAGCGACCTTAAATTTTACGCTTCGCATTTGAATTGTGTCTGATCTATCTATCTTATGACACGGACAAAAATAAACCTAATGACACCCACGATTTTCTGTCTTACCGAACAAATCCCTCGATTCGAAAACAAAAAGGAAAAAACCAAAGACGAAAGCAAAACAAATCCCACCGTTCGCGAGAATCCCCTGGTAAAAGCACCAGATCCCCCGCCCCCCGAGCAAAAGGCAAAAACCGCCCGATGGAGGATGGACGGGTAGGTGAAAATGAGAAGAGAAGCCACCTGGCAAAGATCAGCACCACTAGTAAGTGAGACTGCAATGGCGGCATTCTAAATCTACGGCTAGTGTGTGATGCCTCGTTGATGACCCTCAAAACTCGGGGTTATATTGTTGAATTTTGACCAATGGGTTGCACATGGATAATAAAGTAGAGGAGAGTAAAATGAAGAAAAATTAGGGTATAAAAAGTTTTTTTTTTTTTTTAATCATCCTTGTATTTAGAAATGGTAATGCAAGGAAGTAAAATTAAATTTTTTTTTTTATCTAAAACTAAGTGAAAAGTGGGAGAATTTTACCTTTATACGAGTGTTAATAAAAAGAATTAATATGAGTATGTAAATTAATAATTTTATTAATTAAGTAGGTGAAGTAATACATTTTCTTTAAATCTTAAGAGAAATAAATTTGGTAAGTGAGAGAAGAAATGTAAATTTTCTCTCACTCTTTTTTTTTCTCGAAACATTTTCAGAATATAAATGTAATTTTTTTCAACTAATTTGGTAAGTGAGAGAAGAAAATTAACTTTATTTATGTGCACAATTAAAATACAAACTATTTTATTATATAATTGACAACTTAATAAAATTCTAAATAAAAAATTATAAACTATTTTCACATTTGTTTTGAGTTAGATTGTCCTACATTATTCGCAACAAATTTCCTGCATGAAGTTGTAACAAATAAATTATTTATTTTTTTTAGTAAGAAAAATAGAAAAAGAAGGTGGTATCTCATTCCTTTATTAAAGAAAATTATGTTGAATTCACACTTAATCTATGAGAAGCACCCAATAAAAATAATAAAATGTGGTTAGGCAACCAGCTACACTAAGGCAATTGACCAAAGGAGCTTTGCTTTTTTTTGTAAAAAAAAAAAAAAAAAAGAAATTTAACTTTTATCTCTTTAAAAACCCCACAAATTTGTGAATTACTCGTAATAACATGAGTTTGTGTGCTTACTACTCTCTACAATGTTTTTGGACGTTGGACCTCCTTACTCTAACTTTTAGCAAACAAACCAATGGTTATTACTATATGAGAAAAAATGTGATCGGTCCCGACGCACTCGCATCATGGCCCCTCTTTTGGCGTAAACATTACACGTAAAAAAGATCACATATATTGGTTCCATATCCCCCGGTTGAGTCATCCTGAACATCCTGCACCAAACTGACTCTCTCTCTCTCTCTCTCTCTCCACCTTTTTCTTTCTCACTCCTACTCTGCATTTCTTGTTTTGATTCGTATTATTTGGTTGGGAAGATGTCATAAGCCACCCTCTCTTTGTATCATTTTCCAACAAAGCATTATTGGATTTCCTCTTCTCCCCTCTCTTTTTCAACACCCACCCGCTCTCATCTCTCTCTTCTTCTCTCTTTCTCTATCTCTATCATCTCTGGTTTTGATCTGCAATTCCCTGAAAAAGGGGCGAACTAAGAAATGAAGGTTTGATTCCCTTTCTCAGAATCCTCTGCCTTTTCATTAGGGGGGGAAGGGGGGGTGTGGGAGGATTGTGGGGATTTTTATTCCGTAGGAATCTCGAGCCATTCTTTTGATGGGGTTTGAGTGATTCATTTGTTTGAACTGTCTATTGGGATATACCTTACCTAGTATGCACATGTTTTTCTGTCGGATCCGAAAGTATAATTTCTCTTTCTGGGATTAGATTAAGGAATCGAAACTCCTTTAAACTACACTTTTCGTCTTCAGAGAAGTAGGCGCTTTATTAGTCCTCATTATTCCACTTAACATTCATGTTCTGATTCAGCGCATAAATGCTCTGGTTTGTTCCTTAGATCAACCAATCGGGCAATAAATTTACCTGCTACGTTAAACTCTAGAGGATAATTAACCGTAAGTATGGAACGTGCTTGCAGAAATTTGTATTGAAGTTGGACCTGCAAGATGACAGAGACAAACGGAAGGCCATGAAGACCGTTTCCACTCTTTCAGGTATCCAACGAATCCTTTTACAAGAAATCGTTAAGTTTTTACCGTCGATACAATCATGTGGTTTGTTCGGTGGGGGCCCGGCGGAGGGAATCATATGCACATTTAAATATGTAGAGGGGGCGAAAAATGCTAATATTAACATTTAGAAAACGCTTATGGGGTTTTTTTCGAGTGTTTAATTTGTTTGACTTTATTCCTTTTTTCTACTTATCATTTCTCTTCCATGACCTACAAATTTTCAATTTCCAAAAGAAATGACAGAAAAGGCAAATAGTAATTAGCATAGTTTCCAAAATTGGATTGGTTTAACAGTCGAACGAGTAAATCCATGACCTAAAAGTCTAAATCAATTCGATCTTTTTATCTAACCGAACGAAATAGCAACTCGAAAAAATCGCCCGATTTAATGGACTCAGACAGTCAGATTGGTTCATGCAGATGAATGAACTGTTCAAGTTAATACTAAAAATTTTATTTCTTGTTTTTTTTTTCAATTTTTATAAATTGTATATAATTATATTATATTATATATATATATATATATATATAATTTTAATAATATATTATTTATTTTTATATCATATAAAACTATTAATTATTTTTTAAAAATAAAATCTGATCACCTGATTTAATAAAGAAATTAATAATTAAACTGTTAACCCGCTGAACTGTTTAAAAATTATGATAAGTAGCCGACGATATGTTATATCAGATTCATGGGTGATTTTATGGGACTCTTTTAATAAATAAAACAATGGTTGTGGGGTGCGGAGGAGGGTCAAGGAGACAAATTCTTGGTGTGATTGCGGAGATAGACTTTGTGATAAAAAGATAATACCTTATTATTATTTATTGTCCGAATTGGTAGTTTACGAGTTGCTTCCGAGTCACGCGAATGCTTTACAGTTTACCAATGACATGACACGAGACACGGTTTGGATCACGTGTACAAAATATTGATTTTCCAAAGGGTCTCGGGGCGCGATTTTCAGCCACGTTTCGGATGCAGATTAAAATAATATTATTCTTTAAAAATAATTTCTACTTTCGTTAAAAATTACCCGATATATACCAAACCTAACAAAATGTAAAAGAAAAAGAAAAAAAAAAAAAACACAAAATGTGCATAAAAATAGATGAAAAGTACAAAATCATATCTCATCATCTCTGCTGCAATATTTATTGATCTTCGTGCATATTATTTTATTTGGTTTTTTCTACCCGTTGTATCTATTTTCATGTTGTGATTTTTATAAATAAATAAATAAATATATAAAGGGTATTATTTTAATACAAATGACCACGGTGTGGCGCTGCTTTATCATTATCTTTATCATTTTCGGAAAGAGGAACTCTTTGGGAGTGAACCTCTAAGAACGGGCCGGCTTTATTTAGTCATTTGAATTATCTGGTCTCTTGTACCAGAACTAAAATGATCCGTCTAAATAAATATTTTTTTGATAGAAGATATGTTTTTAAGGAATTAAAGTTGAAACTTATGTTTAAACTAAATCCAGCCCAGATAATGCAGCTCCGCGAGGCACGTCTCTGAACGTGTGTTTGTTGTTTGTCAATATTTCTCTGGTGACTTATTGATAATAGATGAGATAGTCAAGAATGTATGGTACGTTGTTGTCAAATGTTAGTCGCTGGTCGGCTCATAACTTTCATTGGCAGATGGCTCGTCAACAACTTGAGTTTGTTAATGGCTGTCGGCGTTGTATGGTAAATTATAGTGTTTTATTAATTCAAGAATATGAATTACCATGAAGCTATTTCAAAATACCCTAAAAATCAGAAAATGAAAGAAGAATTTCCATCAAAGCAAAGGAATCCTAGTTTCCCGCCACCCAACTATGATATGGTTAGCGTGTGTTATTGTTGACTTAACTGATAACTGTATCATCAAAAGTCTGAAGATGAAAATAATGGGAGCATCAGACGCAAGTTTGCGCGACGTTTGTTTCTTAAAATTTTTTTTGCTGTTTGTTCATTCTTTTGCTACTTTATGAGTTGAATTTTGCAGGGATTGATTCCATTTCAATGGAGATGAAGGAAAAGAAATTGATAGTGATTGGAACAGTGGATCCTGTGAGCGTAGTAAGCAAATTGAGAAAATATTGGCCAACTGATATAATCTCAGTCGGGCCTGCAGAGGAGCCCAAGAAGAAAGAGGAGGAAGCCAAGAAAGAGGAGCCTAAGAAGGAGGAACCCAAGAAAGAGGAAGAGGCCAAGAAAGAGGAAACCAAGAAGGAAGAACCAAAGAAAGAGGAGGAAGCCATGAAGGAGGAAGAACCCAAGAAAGAAGAAGAGAAAAAGAAAGAGGCTGCTGTGCTGGTACCAGACCCTGTGCTAGAGCTTGTTAAGGCCTATAAAGCTTCAAATTATAATCCTTACACGACCAGATATTACTATGCCCCAAGTATGGAGGAGAATCCAAGTGCTTGTGTCATCTGTTAAAAATGGGCCAAGCAAATTAAGTTGGATGGATTATCTTATCCAAATTGACGAACATTTTAATCCCCGCTGATTGTAATCAGTTGGGAAAGTGCACCTTAGCAGAGAGGTGCCCTTGTATGTATAGATGGTAATGCTTCGTTGATATCTACTGAGACATAAGTGATGTTGTCCAGATAAAATAATTTGAAATTTTGCACATTTTTCCCGGCTCGTTGATAACCTAACTAGGTGATCTAAGAACGATAATTTCCCACCATCTTGGTTGTAAGAGACATCATTAGCAAAAATTACGTACTAGTTCTGCTCGCTCAAATCTTTTTTTTTTTTTTTTTTTTTTTTTGTTTTAAAGAGCTTTTCTCACGTGAATCTTTCACAAGCACTTACAATCCATTCCACTGTTCAAGAATTGCTCGCTGCCAACATGCTCAACTTCTTTTAACTCATAGCTTGGCATATGAGAATCGTAGTCGGTCATGCTTGGGATCTTTTCCTTTCAGAAATTTAATCTTCTTTTACAGGTACTCTTTTTTGCAAGAACTAAATTGATATGGTCCTGCATTTGCTGGCGAGATCTTGTTCGGCTTTTTCCCTGTCAAGGAATTTTCTCAATTTGTAGAAGTTGTCAGGGAGAATTACAAATTTAGATTTGTTAAAGTTTGTTTTGGCAGAAGGATCAAATGATCTTCGTTTTTCATTTAATTTAATATATAGACAATGTTGACAATAACAAGATGAAATAACTGATGCACAACTGACTACTCACATACTAGTATTTATTTTTTGACTCATACACGATCATGCCTAAAACATAAAATAACATGTTAGGAGGGCGCAAAAAAAAAAAAAAAAAAAACCTAAAATAACTAATCTTTGGATGAAATGGGTGGCATGTAACATCTTCCTCCCTCCATGAAATTGGCCTTGTCCTCGAAGTTAAATGTCATTGTCTTCTTCTTCACTAATAGGTCAGTATGTAGTAACTTTTATGTTCTCCCGTTGTTTTTTAGTAAGGAGACATGTACAATAGGGTGAATCTTGCTTTCCTCGAGTAGGAGTAACTTGTAAGCAACTAGTCCTGTACGCTCTACAATTTGATATGACCCACAATAACATGCATCTAACTTGTGTTGATACACCTTGGTTAAGGAAAGTTATTTATAAGGTAGACCTAGTCTCCCACCTTAAATTCGCGGTCTTTTCTACCTCTGTCATATACTGCCTTTATCCATTCGTTTGTTTTGATGAGTTATTGTCGTAACTAAGAAAGGATGTAGTCTTGTTGTTGTAGCTCCAAATCAACAAATGACTCTCTAACAGTACCAGGCTTATAGGAAGTCAGTACTGGTAGAGGATATCCGTAGACGGCCTCAAATGGTGTGGTTGCATAGGCTTGAGCTGCCTTGGTTTCAGTAACAGGTTATGCTAATCCAACAAAGTGTGCCATTTTGGGCTCTTGGTCCATTACCACCATAACAACTATCTTCCCTTGTGATGATGGTAGACCAATTATAAAATCAACTGAAACATTCGTCCAAATTGTCGTAGGCATGGGTAGAGTTTGTAAAAGACCAAATGGAGCACCGCATTCTCTTTTATTTCGTTGATCACACATTGCTAGCTTTGATGGCTTCTAATGTTTGTTTCTTCAATCCTTGCCAATAGAACTATGAGCGGAAGAGTTGAAGAGTTTTTTGCAACCCTTCATACGTAGCAGGATGGAATTTTTATATGAATGCTCCAGTTATTGTAAATTTGGTCTTTGAAGTAGAGAATATCATTCTTACATGACCAAGAACCCAATAACTCATCTTCTGGAAATAATTTATGCATTCCGTATGATTTTTGTTTTCTTCTTTATTAGTCTTAAGCCAGTCTAATTTCAATATTGAAATTGCCAGCACCTTCATGAATTCATCTCTTTTTGAAAGTACATCCACCGCTAAATTTTCTTTACCCCATTTGTACTCTGTAGTGAAGTCATATCTCATCAACTTGTTAAGCCACCTTTGTCACACCATTGTTGGAATGCGTTGGTCCCACAAAAATTTAAGGTTTTTTTGGTTAGTGCATACCACAAACGTCCTTCCTAATAAGTATGCATACCATTTTTAGACAACAAGCACTAAAGTCATCATTTCCTTCTTATAAGTGGATAATGGTGCATTATTTCCCTTTAAGGCCCAACTAAAAAATGCAACTAGCTTGTTATCCTACATAAGAATTGCACTAATTCCACCATTAGAAGCATCACATTCAATGAAAAATTATTTCGTAGAATCCAATAGAGCCAATACTTGCACCTGAACCATCAGTTTCTTGAGTTCCTTGAATACTTGCTCAGTTTTAGTAGTCCATGCAAAGAAATTTCGTTTTGACATATGGGTCAGAGGTGATATAATCTTGCCATAGTTTTGAATTAATTTACAATAATATCTTGTGAGCCCTAAAAATCCATATAGTGTTATAATGGTGGTCAATTTGGGCCATCCTTTTATAATTGCGATTTTGTTGGGTTCCATTTTCACCCCTTTGCTGTTGATGATGTAACCCAAATAGTGAATCTCTATGACTCCAAAACAATATTTCTCTCTTTTGACATAGAGTTGGTGAGGAGTTAAAATTTAAAATACAATTTTTAGATGTCTTAAGTGTATTTCCCAATTAATGCTATATATGAGAATGCTATCAAAAATACCAAGATAAATTTTCTTAAATAAGACCTAAAATTTTCATTCGTTAAGGCTTTAAAGGTCGAGGAGGCATTTGAAAGCCCAAAGGACATTACCTGGAATTTGTAATGATTGACATGGGTGTAAAATGTTGTCTTATCTATATTAGTAGGATGTATGGGATCTTAATGGTACCTAGTTTGCAACTCTAGCTTTGAGAAAAAATTTGCTCCATATAATTCATCCTCTCATTTATTATTGGGATTAAAAACTTGTCCTCGATGGTGACCATGTTTAGAGCTTAATAATTCATGCAAAATTGCCAAGAGTCATCTTTTTTCTTAACTAAGAAGATAAGAGATGAATAAAGAACCATATAGGATCAAATTATATTGCTCTCATCCATCTCCTTTACTAGTTTTTCAATCTCTTTCTTTTGGTAGTAAGGATACCTGTAAGGTCTTACCGAGATAGGCCTACTTTTAGGTTTCAAGTTGATCTTGTCATAATGACCTTAATAAGGTGGAATTTCCTTAGGTTTTTGAAATATGGATTCATATTTTTTGTAAAATTTCTTTAGAGCTTAATGTTGTATCATGACCCATGGAACTTGATTAGTTTCCAAGTTCTCTTGATCATCTCCCTAATTCTTATCACAGTCCATAACTCTCTTTTCTTACCCACTTTCTGTTATTCTCAGGGAGTATATTTGCAACAACATTCCCTTTCCCCCATAAACTTGTATCTCTCTCTTTATTTTTTAGCAATCCGCTCCTTTTGGTCCATAGGGCAGCTCTTCCATCAAAGTCACCTCTTTTGCTTACCATTAAAAGGTCATAGTTAGCCATGAAAAGTCTTAAAGAATTGGCCTAAGTGTTTTTAACCATTGAGCTCCAAGAATAACATCATAACCCCCTAATTCTATCACATAAAGGTCCACTTGAAATGTGTATCCTTGTATCATGAGTATAGTATTTTATATGAGTCACATAAAGGAAGTTATCTCCATTAGCCACCATGACTTGTAGTTTTTTCCCCTTTCCTAGTTTCAATCCAAATCCTACCTCCCAAGTTTGATTAATGAAATTGTGTGAGTTTTTGGTGTCTATTAAGACTACCTATAGATATGTGAGGATTTTTGCTTGTACCCTCATGGTTTGAGAGGCCTCTACCTTGGTAATAGCATAAAGTGAAACTTCAGACTCTTTTACTTCAAAATTCTCCCTACCTTTTTAGGAATTCTCATCTTTTTTCTTCCTTATAGTTAATTAAGAATAACTGCTTACATTAAAGCCCTAGGGTATAGGTTTCATCACAATTGTAGTATAAATTATGGCGTCATTAGTCTAGCTTTTTAATAGGTGGGAAAGTAGTGTTTTTGGATTGGATTTGTGTTAGGTTGTTTTTCTAAGGATTATGGAGCATAGGATTGCAAGTCATTTTCTTGGGTTTGGCAATGTTGGTTGACTTTCTTTGGTTTTGATATTTGGTTTCATAGAGTTATACAAGTCCAGATGCATGACATAGAGTTTGTGAGTTGGCAGCTTGCACATCCACCCAAAATGACTCCTTAAGTCCACTGAGAAAGTAACTAATTTGTTGGGCTTTTGTCAAAATTTTGGCCCTTTTCAGAGGGTAGTTAGATTGGTTCTAATACTTGTGAATTATTCCCTTTTAAGTAAGCTTGGTGAGTTCCTTATAAAAATCATCTAAGAGAGTTGGACCATAATGATCATTTAAGGTGCACTTGAATTCCTCCTAAGTAAGCCTTACCTAAGTCCTCTTGAAGGCTTAATGCCAAAGATGTACCCCTTCTTCCAAATGATATGATGCTAAGGCTACCTTATCCTGGATAGGTGTTTTGTGGAATTCAAAAAATTGCTTGGCTCGATCAATCCACTTAATCGGGTTGTCAGTGCCATTATATTAGGGAAATTCAAAACATAATACATAAGGTATGATTGTTCCTTGAACCAATGGATTATTATGGGGTTGGTGGGATTATTATGGGGTGTAATAGAATAAACATCTCATGCATCTCCCTTTGTAGTTGAAGCATTTGTTGTTGAGTTTCTTACAAGGATTCCTCCATTAGTTGTCTAATTGGTTTGTGAAATGTAGCATTGCTATTAGATCTTTACTCTAATACCCTAATGATATGGTCCTATATTTGCTAGTGAGCTCTTACTCAACCTTTTTTTTGTCAAGGTATTTTCTCGACTTGTAGACTCTCTCAAGGAGAATTACAAATTTAGATTTGCTAAAATTTGTTTTGGTGAAAAGATCAATTGATCCCCATTTTTCATTTAATTAAACATATATATATATATATATATATAAGATGAAATAACTAATGCACAATTGACCACTCACATACTACATGCATTTGTTTTCAATTCACACATGATCATGTCTAAAACATAAGAGAATATGCTAGAAAGGTAAGAAAAAAAAAAAAGGATACAATAACTAATCCTTGGAAAGAAATCAACAAAATGTCTAGATGACTAAAATGGGTGGCATATATCATGAATCGTCCTGCTCTAGTTAATGAATTGATTTGTGGGTTTCAAACCATCACTAACTTTTTTGTGGTCATTTCCATGTCAACTCAAAACTCCTTTTTACTTAAAATTGACAACATATTTAAATTTGATTAATTTGATAAATAATTTAAAAATAAAATTTAATATTAATATAATTTAGTTAATGAGTTAAGTCAAACAAAACTTTATTTAAGTAGAACTAATTTAATAAAAGAACTCTAATGAGTGTAGCTTTATTTAAAACTTTATTTAAACAAAACTAATTTAATATCATGCATGATTTATTTATTAAATGGTATTTAAATAAATAAATAAATTTAAGCTTCTTCTTATCAAACTAAGTCACTAAATTCTTAATGAATACAAGATGAATGGCAAATAACCTTAGCCACAATATTTTGGTGGTTTTAGAAATGGAGAAATGTAAGAGTAATATAAGTAAAGAATAATGCCAACTATTTTGTTGATTTTATGTGCATGCTTGTAAATTAATAAGGGCATCACAACACAAATGAACTGGATGGTAAGCTCTCCCTTTCAAAACATGTCTAAATGGTTGCATGGAGTTCTCTTAGGGAAGGTTGGGTGAAGTTAAATATGGATGGTGCCTCTTAAGGAAATCCTAGCTTAGCGAGAGTAAAGGGGTATTCTACATGATTATAAGGGGATTTGGCTCTTAGGCTTTACATATAAGGTGGGTTAGTGTGCCTTGTTTGTAGTAGAGCTATGGAAGATATTGTTATGACTTAAATTAACTTTAAAATACCTAGAGAACTTGTGAGGTTAAAGGGAACTAAACTTAAAGTTTCAACCCACATAAGGCGTACTAGAGAATAGGAAAAGCAAAATATGAGTAGAAAAACCAAACTTTTATTAATGAATATACACATTACAACAATTATTCAAATAAGTAAAAAATGAGAAACAAATAACACAAAAGAAAGGAAAAATAAAATTAGTGGCTTGTGGCAAACATGTTGGAAGGTTCTAAGAAGAATAGGTTAATCCTAAGAAGCTCCTTCTTTACCCTTCTCCACCAATTTGTGGGCCATTATAAGTGTTTATCTAAGAAATCAAAGCAAATTTTATTCTACTAAACAAATCAGGCAAAGATGGATAATTTAACGTAAGAGAAATAAGAAATGAACAATTCCCCTAAATTTAAAATCAATATTGTTCTTAATGTTGTAAATAACTAAAAGAAATAAAGAAATGATACTTCCTTAGAAACATGGGTGGCTCCCATACAATACTTCATTTATAGTTCTTAGCTTAACTCTTTATAATTTTATTTTGGTTCATGTAGTTGAATGGAAGTTTCAAACTTATTAAATCCACCATATATCTAAGGCTTTATTCTTTGACCATTGACTTTGAACATTCCTTTTGTATTATGAGAAATTTTTACTACTTTATGAGCAAAAAATTGTGTCACCATGAAAGGTTTAGACCATTATGACTTTAATTTACCTAAAAGAACTCAAAGTCAAGAGTTATAAAGTAAAACCTTCTAACTTATTACAAAAATATGCCTCATTAAGTATTTATTATATAACTTTTTGGTGTGTTCTTTATAGATTTTGGCATTCTTATAGGCTTAATAACAAAATTCATTAATCTCATTTAACTGTAGCAATTGAGTTTGTTCTATAACTTGTATAGCAAAATTTACAAATGTGATAGCCTAATATGTTTTATGCTTAAGTTCAATAGGCAAATGACATGCTTTTCCAAAACTAACTTATATGAAGACATATCAATAGGAGTTTTAAAAGTTGTTTTATATGCTTAAAGTATATCATTTAATTTCAATGACTAATCTTTCCTAGAAGCATTTATACTCTTTTTCAAAATTTTCTTCAATTTTGTATTTGAAACCTTAACTTAGCCATTAGTTTAAAGATGGTAGGAGATAGCTATTTTATATGTAAAATCATATTTGATCAAAATTCTTTCAAATTGTTTATTACAAAAGTATTTTCTTGCATCACTAATGATTGCCTTAAGTATTCCAAACCTTGTAAAAATATGTTTCTTTAAGACTTGACAACTATCTTAGCATTATTAGTAGGACTAGCCACAGCTTCCACCCATTTTGACACATAATCCATAATCATAAGTATGTCTTCATTATGAAAGGATTTAGGGAAAAGACCTATGAAAATTATACCCCAAACATCATATAATTCAACAATAAGATTATTATTTAGAGATATTTTATTCCTTCTTGAAATATTTCTTGTTCTTTGACATTGATCACGAGAGGCTACATAAACATGAGCATCTTTAAAAAGAGAAGGCCAATAAAAACTTGATTAAATAACTTTTGAAGCTATTTTGGTTGCTTTAAAGTGCCATCAGCCTCTCGATAATGACAATGGTAAAGAATAGTTGCCATTTCCTCAGGCATACATTTTCTAATAATCTAATCAGTATAAATTTTTACATAAGAATGGTTCCTCACAAAAGTAGTATTTAAAATTAGAAAAGAATTCTTAATTTCGAGGGAAGAATGTTACTTATTATATAATTTGCAAAATCAACATACTAAGGAAATGATGTAACCTAAATAGAATAAATATACTTATTTAGGAATTTGTTTTCTTATAGGATTGTCAACTAATTTCTCTCAATTAAGGACCTTAAACCTTGACAAGTGGTTAGTACAAAATTTTCAATTCCCTTTTTATCTCTTATCTTTATGTCAAACTTTTGTAGTGATAGAATTCATCTAAATAATTGAGATTTAGCATCTCACTTAGCAAGCAAATATTTGTGAACATAATGGTTAGTGTAAATAATAACCTTAACCAAAATCAAATAAGATTGAAATTTATCAAAAGTAAATACCATTATTAAATGCTCATTTTTAGTTATTGCATGGTTCTTTTAAGCCTTTCTCAAAGTATGGGTGACATACTATATTGTTTGAAACCTTTTTATTCCCTTCCCTACTATAGAATAACTCTTATTGTAGTATCATTTGTATCACACATAAACTCAAATGGTAATCCTTAATTCAATGTTGTCATGATAGGTGCATTTACTAGATTTTCCTTTAGTGTATTGAAAGCCTATAAGCATTCATTAAAAAATAAATAAATAAATAGAGCATCTTTAACCAAGAGGTTTGATAAAGCTTTTGCAATTTTAGAAAAGTCCTTGATGAAGTATCTATAAAATTCTACATAGCCTAATAAATACCTCACTATTTTTAGTGAACTTAATAGAGGTAATTTTTCAATTACTTTAACCTTAACTCAATCTACCTTAGCCCTATTTATGGGAAATCTTGTGGTCTAAAACTATTCCTTCTTATACCATATAATGACATTTTTCCTAATTCAAAATAAGTTTAATTTCCTTACATCTTTGTAAGACTAAATCTAAATTATACAAACAATCATAAAAAAAGGACCCAAAACTAAAATATCATCAATAAAAATTTTAATGATATTTTCAACCATGTTAGAAAAAATTGTCATTATAAATCTCAAGAAATTAGAAAATAAATTACATAAACCAAAAGACATTCTTTTGTATGCAAAAGTATTATAAGGGTAAGTGAAAGTAGTTTTCTCTTAATTCTTTAATGTAATAAAATTTTGATAATAACCTAAATGCCCATCTAAAAAGTGAGAGAATTTATGACTAACAAGTCTTTTTATTAAATGATTAATGAAAGGTAAAAGGAAATGATCTTTTTTTTTTTATGGCATCATTCAACTTATTATAATCAATACAAACTTGCCAACTAGTCACTACCTTAGTAAGAAATAATTCATTTTGATCATTCTCTATAACAATTATACCTCCTATGGTGACAAGCTTCCCTACAAAGGGGAGAACTTGACAGATGTAGATATAAGGGCATTATATTGTGTGTATGTTGACTTTAGAGTCTCCATGAATCATTTTAGGCACAATTAACACCATAAGTGACTCGATCTACTTTACTAAGATTCTTCAAGGTTTAGAAGTATGGTTACATTTAGTTGAAGCTATAACTAATCTAAACACTCGTTATAAGTGGCGGTATTATTGTTCATTTGCTTTTATTTATACGTGTTTCCTATCAATAATTTAGATATTTTTATTTTTATTTTTTAAAGGGATTTACCTAATTTGATGCCTATAAGCTTATTAGAGGCATCTCAAAGCAATGTTACTACTATAAAACTTTATGTCCCTTTTTGATTTTTTTTCCTTGACTTCTTTTTCATTTTTCTTTGCTTTTTTCCTTTTCTTTTTCCTTTCCATAACTTCTAAAACACCCCTCTAATTTTTGTGTCCCATAAAAGTTAATCCCCTTAAATCCCAGCTTTTATAGGTGAATTCTAGTGTGAAAAGCTAAGATTTACTTTTTAAAATGATGTTTTTGGTTCGTTTCTTAGACTAATATGGTATAAAGAGAGGGTAGTGGTAATTAGTCACAAGGCATTATTAGCCTCTAACTAGTATGTGGGAGGCACCATTAAGTAAATCATTGTTTGCTAAGTTTATCGGTGCTAGTCTTACGTATTGATAATGGCTAGAGATGATTCATGTTGGAGATGGAGTAGCTAGTGGTGTTGAACTTTAAGGTGATCATCGTTGCCACATGGCACCCTGTTTGGTGCGTGAAAGGTGTTGTTCAACAAATTAGTGCCTAACACATTGAACGGTGCTAGTTTTGGGCCAGTACAACATTGGATGGTGGCGTATGTAGTGATGGGTGATAGTTGACCTTAGACTGTTCATTAGTTTATAGGTTTCTTAGCCTCCTTTCAAGGTTACATATAGATCAACACAAAGGGACTCAATAGGTGGCTTTCGTGGTGTTTTTTTTTTGACATTGATTGATGGCAACTAGTAGCAAGCTTCTGACAAGTTTTTTCAGGGTAGAATACTTAATTTTGATTACTTTGTTTACCTTTCTAATTATGTTTGTATTTTTTGTTGATATTTTTCTTCTTATTATTTTAAAAATTTTTCAATATATATTGATGAATAAAAATAATAAAATGTGCTCACTTTGTACCTTTTTTTTAGTGCAAGGATGTTTAATCATAATTGAGGAAAAGGAGGTCTACTATTAAAGATAAGTGTTTTTCTTGGCTAATTTGGTTATTATGTGTGGTTGTGTGCTATGTGCTAGTGTTGTTAGTTTAGTTCTTTTCCTGTTAAGTATGGTATTTTCAATGTTAAATTAATTGAAGGTTCCCTTTAATGATCACTAAAGGTCCTTTAATGGGTGAAACAAAAACTTTTGATTGGACATTTGACCATTAATACCTATTTTTATTTTTTTCTTAGTCTAATCATGATTTTAGACTTAATCTAGATCACTTATGTGTGATTAAGTTATTAAAAATGCATTAAAAATGGACGGAAAAATTTAAAGGGTCTCATAATCTAGTTATAAGTACTTTTTCCTTGTCATTATTGAATGGAGGGAATAGCTTCTCCTTTTAAGTGGTTGCCTTTGCATTTTTAGATAATTAATGGTGATGTCTCTCTTAATTCCTTTTACCCTATCTTAAATACTTTAATTTATGCTTTATATTAGTTTTTCTAGGTGCCTAAAAAGGAGCCTTTAACCCTCTTTTTTGTCCCTTGATTAATAGGGTTTTCTTATTCGTTTGTGCTCCCTTAATGGCTTTTGTTAGCCCCTTTCTCTTTGCTCCTTGTCAATTAATGCTAGCTCCCTTTTTACAATAGCTCTTACTTGCTTTCAACTATTGATCTTTGCTTGTTTTTTTTTTAGACAATTGAAATTACTTCTTTCCTTATTTAATATTTTTTAGGCCTTTGACTTGCAGGGTTTGCACTTAGATTAGGCTATTATGCCTCAAAAAGAGGGTTGGATCGATATTGCTACACTTAAATATTTAGTTTAAGGTCTCTAAGAAGGGAAAAGTTCATTTTTATGGTTCAATGATGTGACTTATACCAAAAGTAATATTTTTAACTATAAGTTTAATTTAAGGACCTTATAAGTGTCCAACTTTTCCTTTTAGGGGCAAGATATACCTTATACATTGGACTTTTAATTGTATATTATACATTAACATCATTTCAATTATTATTATTATTATTTTTTATTTTTCATTCTTTTTATTTTTTTTCTTTTATTTTTTTTTTACTTTATTTTTTTTTTGTGTATAAATGAACAATCTGTGATCCAATTGCATCATATATAGCCCATAAAATTAATCTTGTGCAAAAGTAAGCAAAATGTAAGGTTATAGGGCAAACAAAATAAGGATATAAAACTATCCCTCTTTATGAGTTGATTTAATACAAAAAAAAAAAAAAACAAAGATCTTTTTGGATTCCTATTTTATCTACTTTATGAGTGTTTTTGGTGTGATGCCTCTATTTTAGACACATCTATTTAAGGGTGCACTCGAAATTAGGGAATAAACCTATGATGTATGCCATGATGGCTTAACGTAGCTCACTACCATTTGCTTGTTAAGGGCAACTTTGCTTGTCATGAAAGCTTTATCAAGGTGCTTATGAATTTGCCAAAAATTATACTATTCTTTATTTGGGATTTTTGAATGCTTGATTGCTAACTCTATTGGTGGGTTAATTTGCATGATATGTGGCACACTTAGGCTAATGCAAAAGAAATTTCTAATTATTTTTCTTAGTTGAAATTCCAAAAATATATTAATGTATCTTCAAGCTTGCTTGAGACAACTGTATTGCCCTTTTGTTTAGATTGCTAATGTAGAACGCATTCTCAAGCATGTGTAGAATTGCTTTTATTTGTATTTATTATAGAAATTTTGGAAGTAAATTGACATGTTATCCATAATTATTTGAGATTACTACATTTCCCTTTCACTTGGGTCACAAATGTAAGAAGCATTCTTAAACTTTGCACATAATTACTTCTAATTGTCATTTACAGTGGAAATTCTAAAAGTATCTTAACATGTGGTTTGAACTTACTTAAGATAGTTACATCACCCTTACTTGAGTAATGGATGTGGAGTGTATTTAAGCTTATCCAGTATTGCTTTTAATTGCTATTTACAATTAAAATTTTAGATGTAAGTTGACAAATGATTTGAACTTACTCAAGATAGTTACATTATCCTTTTGTTTAGGTCACGAATGTGAAATGTACTTAAACTCATCTAAAATCACTTTTATTGCCATTAAAAGTTTGAGAGTAAACTAACATATTACCTACACTTGTTCAAGATGATTATATTACCCTTTTGTTTCAATTGTCAATTTGAAACATACTAAAGCTCACATAAAGCTATTATTATGATTTGGTTTCGTTAGTTGTGATTGTTCACACATGCTTGCACCTGACATAATGTTGTTGAGGGTTTACTTTTCTCGGTCTTCATCTATTGTTTGCATTTTTGTCCTGAATGTTTTTGTGGAGAAAACTATTATTTAGGAATCTTTATTGATTTGGGCTTATTGTAATCAATATTCTTTCCTTGTTTTGGGATCGCTCACTCTTATCATGCCTTTTGATTTTACTTTGTCCTCTTTTCAATTTCAATTTGCTATTTGATGCCTTTATGGCCTGTAACACGTTATGCAAGTAGAGGTTTTCCTAAAGTTTATGTTTTTTTTGGCTTTTCTCTCAACTAATAGGTTCTTTTTTCTATCTCATGGGTTGCTTCTTGCCTAAACCTAGAAGGATTAGAATCATGATAAAATATTTTTGTTTATTTGCTTTTAGGAGAATCATCTTGCTCTAGAGAGATGCAAACATTTCATGTTGTTAGAGTAAATATCCATACTTATAAATCTTCTAAAGTCTTTAGGTTATTTTTTACTAGAGCATGCTTGACTTATTGGTTTGCTGTTTTAGTCTTATAAGGAATCTTGAACCATTGATCCATTCATGCTGGTTAATTTTACCTAAGGTTTTTAAGCATGACATTAGGAAGAATTTCTTGTATCCACATGAGTTTTAAACAAATAAATGCAACCTATACTATGTTTATTTCTTAAATGCCCATTAGCACATATTAGTCAAATAAATATGATCACATTAATAACACTCGTGTTAGGGTTTGAAAGAAAACTATTATTCATGGAACAACTAGTTTATGTGTAGTGATGAAAGAGAGTGAGATATTTGGACAACATGTGGCAAAAGATTATGTGACTAATGCTGTAAAGGTTAACAAAAATTGATAATATAACTAGTATCTTAACTTGAGCCTAGTTCAAACACCCTATTAGGGTTTTTTTTAGCATCATGTGGATGCTTCTTGTGTGCAAATCTTATCTATCTGATCATGTCTTACATCCTTTTGATCTTATTCACTATGCCTTTGTCTTTAGCTAATGATTAATGATCAACTCATTTTAATTTTGGCTAATACTTAGGTAAAATATTTTTTGATTTTATCTAAATTAATAAGATATGACTTTATCCTTTTTTAAAATATATGAACCTTCATAGTTTGGTACTTATTGTTTCCCTATTTTGTTCAGTGTAATGTGGAGTCTATTCTAAACACTTTCCCTTGTTATTAATGTATTCTAAAGATTGTTGGGCTTGGGACCTTATTTAGCCCATCCATTTAATTAATAAATAAATAATAATAATGATAATATCATGATCCATTTACACTATCAAAAAATTTTTTGGTTTAAGTTAAATACAATTCACCTTTTATAACTAAAAAAATATAATGGGTTAACCCATTATAATAGTCTATAACACATTTTTCTCTTCTTTTTTGGGCCCTATTAAGACCCCATGCTAGCAACTAATTATTCCCAAAAGTCCTTGAAGCTCATAATTTCTAAATAAATGTTAAAAACAAGTTAAAATGAGACTAAATTAAGTTACATACATGTTCAATTTATCTTTAACTAAACAAAAATCATGATTAACCTTTATACTTATTTTAAAGCAACCAATAGTTAAAGACAACACTTGAAACTATAGTTAAAGAGAAAAAGGTCAAATTCAGACTCGTTAGTGCACCACAACCTCACAGGGCAGCCAAAAAAAACCCCTAAAAAATATATCATTATTGTATTTCAAGTATTCAGTTAAGTTTAAAATACTATATTATGATGTTGTCCTTGTTGGTGGAACTATAAAAGTGTAAAATTTGGAAAAGTAAAACTACTTAAGTGGTGTTAAAAAAAATGTACAAATATAAAAGAAAAAAATGAAATGAAATGAAATAAATATAGAGAAGGAAAAAATAAACTAAAAGAAAAAAAATCGAAAGTGGTAAGTCAAGCTTAGTCAAACTTGAGTTGACTTCGTCTAACTACATTAAATTAGGTCAAGTTGACTTAGTACATTCCTTACCTTCACTCCCAACTCAAATCTAAATTTAACAATACCAACCCGTTCAAAAAAAGTTCTAATTTTAGATCAAACTACCTTATTTATTTATTTTATTTTATTTTTCAAAAAAGCAAAAAGCAAGAACAACATCAAATGAACATTCAAATAAAAAAAATATTTACAAAACAAAACATAAATGAGAGTAAGGAAGTACCTTAAAACCACAATCTGCCTTGAAGTGGTCGTTAGAAGCTCGCTAAAAGTTCACCGTTGCTATTGCCGGCGTCGGCTACTATCGCTAAAACCTGAGTTAACACCACTTCGAGGTCGCAATTCACTAATATCCACATTTCCTTCAGCCATGTGCCAAAAAGAGTTTGAAAATTCATGGACTAGTGCAAAAGCCCACTGCCTTTTCCTAATACATATGCCATTTCGATGGTTGTCGTCATCCAAGATCCCCATCGATCAACTCCTCTCAGTCGATCTAACCATCCATGTCTTTTACACGCCAATCTAAGGTTGGCAAACCTCACTATCGGTGACAAACCTTTTCTCTCTTAATACCACCAAATAATCCAAAAATCTAGTAAAAATCATGACTTGGAGGGACAAAACTAAACTCTTATATTAGAAATCAAATCTAAAATTTGTTTTGTAAGGGGTCTCCAAGCACAAGATAAGAGAAAATGACTGGTAGGAGAGGACGTAGAGAGAGAAAGAACTTTTTGGAACCGAAAAACAAAAACAAAAGAGAGACAAGTGAGGGATGGTGGCCAAAGAAATTAGGTCCATCAATTTTTTTTTAGTCAAATTGGCTTTGACTGGCTTAAATGACTTTGACAACTTTGACTTTTTTGGCCAGTTTAAATGATTTTAACTATTTTTGACTGGCTTGGATGACTGTGATGACTTTGAATTTTTTTGACCGACTTAAATGGCTTCGACAATTTTGACTTTTTCTTTTTTACCAACTTAAATGGCTTGAACTAACTTTCACCAATTTTGACTCTATATTGCATTAACATTCTCAAAATCATAATATATGCCTATGACAAGAGTCTTCTAAATGACATGTTATCAATAAATATAAAAAAAAATTAAAATAGGTAGAGGTATGAGAATATAATCAATGTTAAAGGTTTAGCTTAGTCTTAACATTTGTCAAGTGTAATCATTTTCTCAAACTTTAAAAAATCTTACTGATATAGATCAAATCCTATTTGTTCATAAGATAATGAAGTTCTATGGATTAGCGATAAAAGTGTCCTAACCACACCTTAAAACGCTAGTGGTGACTCTAATATTTTAAGGATGATTCAAGGTGGTGAAATCTTGGATCAATCCAAGTATTATATAGGGTAAACAAGTGACGAGGGTGAATTAGGTAAAATACGTTGCAAGTGTGGTTTGTGTCCATCATCAATAATTTGTTGCAACAATGTTGCAATAATTATAGGCAACTTATCACCCACTGTTCATTAGTAAGGCCTTACAATGAAAATTATTTCCTTCCACATTAATTTGCAACAATGCTCATTTGTTTTGTGGGTCACATTGATTTAGTGGAACCCATTTCAAGACTAAGTTTCCTCCTTTGAAGTATCTAGAGCAAATTTTTCTTTTGATGTGTTTGTCTCATTCAGCTTTAGTATAATTATTCATAGTAGATTATACTCAATCTCTTTTCTTCAATGAGATTCAATTGCTTATATCTAATTCTAACTTGGTTTGCATCTTTTAATTTTGCTTCCATTAAAACTCTTAAGAAAAGAATTTCAACTTCTACTAATATGACTACTTCAGTCTTATAAATCAATACAAATGAGGTATCCTTGTGGAAGTACATATGGTGGTGTAGTATGTGTGCCAATCTTTGTATATAACTGTTATGTTTTCAATAATTTGCTTGAAATTTTTATTTATCACTTTAATTGCCCCATTCATCTTCAATTTGTATAGGACAGAGTTATGATACTTAATTTTAAACTAGTTATAAAGGTGTCATCATTTTATTGTTTAGATTGGTGGTGTTATCTATGGTTAACCATTCTGGCACATTATAACGACATATGATATCTTTCTTAATGAACTTAATGACCACCTTATAGGTGATACTCATATAAGATACTATTTTAACTTATTTTATGAAGTAATTAATTGCTATTAAGATGAATTGATGCTTATTGGATGCTTTTGGTGTAATGGGACCAATTACGCCTATTCCCTATATGGAGAATGGTTGTAAGGATGTCATAGTATGTAATGGAATAGGGGTTGTATGTACTTTATTTGCATGTATCTGATACTCATGGCATTTTTGGGTATGCTAAAAACAATTTACTTTCATGGTTGACTTGTAACATCCAACTCTCAAGATCTTTCTGACCCTAAAGAGGCCACTAACATGTGACTTATTTAAACCCTCGTGCACTTCCTTCATAATTATCTCTACCTTAGTTACATCTACATATTAAAGTAAAACTAAGTTATGGTTATACTTGTAGAGAATGTCTTCATTAAAGAAGAAATTCATTACCAACCTTTGTAAGGTTCTTTTATTATTTTCATTCACACCTTTAAGATATTCTAGGATTTTAAGGTAGTACTTTATGTCATAATACCATAGTTTGCCATCTATCTCCCCATCTGTGTACATGTAATAAGCTAGAGTGTGATGAATATCAATATGGATCATTTGGGCATTGACTTCAAGATTAATTTTGTACCTTGCCATCAAAGTTGCCAAAGTATTAGAAATTTGATTGTTTTCTCAAAGCATATGATGGAAAGTGATTTGATTGAATTGCATAGCTAGTTCCTTAATGTATGGTGATAGGGAATAAGTTTATGGCCTTTCATTTCCCACTTGCCTAGTAGGTAGGAAATGACCAACACTTAGTCATTATATACTTTGAGATTTTAACTTTTATTTCCAAGGTATATAGTAAACTTATAACATATGCTTTGTATTTTTCCATATTATTGGTGCATTTGTATTATAGTTTTACTATAATTAGATATTGTTTACCCTTAGAAAAAATGAGGACTGCTCTAATTCCTTATAAGTTAGATGTCCCATCAAATCACATTTACTATTCATCATCTTTTTAAGTTTAATCTACACTTAAAATGTCTTCATTCAAAAAATCAAATTGCATTGGCTTGTACTTAAGAATGACCCGATTTACAAGGAAATATGCTATTGTACTACATTTGATAGTTTTGTGATTAACATCTTAAATGTCATATTTTTATAAGAGAACTTACTAAAGGTCTACTTATCTTGACAATACTAACTTTTCAAAGACACATTTAAGGAGATTATCTTTAGTAATAATTAGGACATCAAAATTAATCCTAATAAAATCAAAGTTATACAAGAAATGCCCACACCTTTTACACTAAAAAAGGTGCAAGGATTCCTAAGAATAATCTACTATATTGTTAGATTTATATCTTAATTAACTATAACATATGAGTTTATATCTAGAATGTTTCAAAAAAGTGTAATCCAAGGTAATAAGATGATAGATCTTAACAAGTATTTGACAAGATCAAACATTATTTCTCTAATCCATTAATACTTATGGCCTTAATTTGCACCTTCATATTATAGCTCATTGTATAAGAGTGAAGTATGGGTTGTGTCTTAGGATAATATGATGAAATAAGTAGAAAGGAAACAATAATATACTACCTTAATAAGAAATTCACTAACTTAGAAATGCAATATTCACATTTGGAAAGAATCTATTATGTTTTAGCATGGGTAGCATGCCAACTTCAGTAATATATTTTTTATCATTCTAACTAGTGATAAAGCTGAGTAATTTGCTTGGAGTTGCCCTGAAAGTACATTTGGTTGAATTAAGTTTAAGTTGAAACTTCCTTAACTAGTTGAATAACTTTTTGAGGAACACTAAGTGATCATTACTTGCTACGAATTTAAAGATTATGTCATCATCATAGACCCTAATCTCTTTATTCATTATATCATGGAATAAGGTGGCCATTGCCCATTGATAAGTAGCACCTATATTCTTAAGGCCAAAAAGCATGATCTTATAGTAAAATTGATGGACAAAAGTTTATGAATTGTAAGTGAATGAATTAATAATAGTATAATGTACAAGTGCAAGCGTCATTTCCATAAGGATTTGTCTAATTTATTCAAATCATTTAACCTTATGTCAAATATGTTATGTCATACGTATGGTAATAGTTAATTTGGTAAAATAAATAAGCATTTTAATAAAGAACTTAATAATCTAAATTATTCAAAAGAGACTAGTAACTTCTAAAATAAAAATTATAGCAAATGATTATAACTAAATACAAAGAGATAAATGCTAGGAATCTAATTTCACCATCATGTTCAATTCTATTTCCTCAACAATTATTAGTTCAATTTTAAGGTTTTTTTTTACCCTTAATATGATCATTTTGTTAGCATCTAGCTATAATCAAGTATTCCTAATCATTAGACTACCTTGGTGTATGGCTCATTTAATGACTAAAAACTTATTAAACCCATAGGAATGATAAAAACCAAAATCCCATCTTAGCATGCCATTTGCATCAATAAGAATTAATTCATTCAAGGGAACACACATAATATATGAATATGGTGTTTTCCTTAATTGTGTTTCATATAATCTATTAAGTTTATATTGAATATAGATTATAGATGATGTAAACTTAATATAGAATTAGGCACAATGAATGAAATTAAAATATTGAATTGATTTAGAACTCAGGCATAAGATAAAGAGATTTTATCTAGGTCACATCAAATTCCTAGATATGAATTTCGTTCATAAAAATCATGGCAAAACAAGTGCATGACATGGTAGAAAAATTAATTTCAAAAGAACCTTTATCTTTTCCAACCTAACTTCACACCTTTTAGCCCCTCCTATCGGTTACCTTTCACTCCCTTTTTTATAGTAGAATATCATGTCTTATCACGTAATCTTTCTCCCATAATCTTAGTTGCCATTTAGTCTACCAAAACATGTCCCTAATTTTTAGTAGCAATTAAAACTTTTGCAAACCAGCTATGCACTTCTATTTTAGGCTATTTCCTAATTTGTCCCTTAATTTTAGCACATTATTTCCTGGATAAGTGTCGTTTATCCTTGAAATGGTTGTACATTCTCAGTTATTGATCTTTCTTCATAAATTATGACCAATCATCTCATTAAAATCACATTTTAAATCCCATAATTCCATCAAATTCAACTTGTAATGAAATTTCTACCTTGAAAATGATTGAATTGGACAAAGTTATAATCAAAAAAGTTGTAGCCTTATTTTTAATTTTTTTGTAGGTTTAAGAGTCATATCAATTTGACATCAACCCCTACATTTTTTTAGCCATTCAAATGGTTAACTGCTAAAACTTAATTAAGATGTGGTGCAAATTAATTTCCTTCAACTCCTTAGTCTTTTTGCTCTTTAGTTTACATCATAATCTTCAAAAGTTACTTTTAAAATCACTTACAAAACACTCACTAAATATATCAAATGATCAATTTAATGAAGTATAAATTGTAAATAAAACATAAATAATGTCATAATTATGATGCTATTAAAAAGGTGTCTTACATTATAACAAATATTGTTTTCTTGATGTCCCTAGATGTTATCTTGATTTGATTATAACCTGAGAATTCATCTATGAAGGAAAACTTTGGTGGCCTATCATGTTGTTCACAAGAATGTTAATATGTAATAAGTGAAAGTTATCTTTGGGGTTTACTGTATTCTAGTCCATGTATTCAATGCATATGTGGACTTTGCCATCCTTTTTTGGCATTAACACAATTTTAGCTACCTATTCTAGATAATTTGTTTCCTAAAGAAAGCTTGTGTCTAGCTACTTTTTGATGTCTTCCTTAATTTTTAACAAGACATTAGGTTTTATTCTTCTAAGTTTTTGCTTTATGGGTTTACATTTTGATTTCAAAAGGAGTTTGTGCATCACTATATATATATCCAAGCTTGGCATGTCTTGGCATGACCAAGTAAATACATTTATGTATTCTTCAAACAACTAAATCATGTTTTGCTTACTTTATAGGGAAAGTTTTGCGATGATTTTGACTTCCTATTGACTTCTTATAGTGCCTAAATTAATTAGTTCAATGGGTTTCTTCTTAGCTATGGATTGTCTTTCTTTTTGTTCAACTAAGCATTATAGATATAATAGGATTTATTCACTTTTTAGGTCATTTAAGATTGACACATCAAGGATACTTTTAAATTTTACCTTAAGGTAAGCATTGGTTAAACTATCGGTCTTATGTTCAGACATCCTAAATAATAGATAAAAAGTTATAATAAATGAACAGCTACTATTAGGATAAGTTACTTATGTAAAAGCAAATTAAAATGCAAATGACATAACTATATGTTACTGGCTAACATATGGCAAAAGGCCACTTATTTTATTAGTTAGCTACCCTTAATTGTCTTGGACATCAACAAATAGGGAAAATTTTAAGCTACATTACTTGATAAAATTTAAGTGACTAGGGAATCTCCCAAGCTTGCCAATTACCTAAAGAGGTGTTAGGTTTGTATGGTTGAATTAGCTAAACTTGAGGAGACTCTTCTTCTTTCTATTTGGAATTCATATGGATCTTTCTAGTTTGATAGTAACTTTGGTTGGCATATTGCATTCATTATGGGTTGGATTAATGATCCCTACACTCTTGAAATGGTAAGTTAAGGGAAGTATAAACTTGGTTACCTTATTTTCTAGGTATCCTTAGGCAACATCACCTTGGTTTGGTTAGTATCTAATTCTAGAGTAGTCCTATTGTCTATTAAGTTATAGTAGTCCTATTGAGTTATATCCTATAAATGATTCCTAATTTCTTTTTATGGGTAATAACCATTCTTCATCATCACTTTAACCATTTTTAGGAATATTTTAGATGGTTGGGGTGGTATCTTAAAGAATGATTCCTCAAACCAAAGGATAGCATTTGCAATTTTGAAAGATCAAAATGCATATTCCAATTCTTTTTTAGTTGTCTCAACAAAAGGCATTCTTGGTTGGCTAGAGATAAGTAAGTCATACTCTATTTAAGCTTATGCCAATTGATCACTGCTGATGAGTTTCACCTTTTGGTGTGAGGTGAAAGGAATGGCTTTTATAACATGGATCTATGGGTGACATAACAAGCAACTATAAGTAGTCTTAATGTCTATAACCTAAAAGGGCACATTAAAAGTACATAGTTCCATTTATATTGGTAGCTTAACAGTCCCTATGACTTCACACTTTGTACCATTAAATGCTCAAAAAATTATATGACTTAATGTCATGATGGCAATATCAATTGGTAACTACTCTAGTGTCTTCATAAGCATTCTATTTAAGAATGATCCATTATAATAAAGACATAAGACATATTGAAACCACGGTATATGACTAAAATGTCCAATGCTTTGGTATAGTTATGCCCCTCAATTGAAATATTTTTGTTTAAAAATGAAATGCAATTGCTTGTCATTATATTATTGATGATGTAGTCAAAGTTGGTAAAAAAAATGTCAGGTGTGACATATGCTTGGTTGAAAATATGCAATAAGGATCTTTAATAAAACTCAAAGTTCATTAGTAAAGACAAATTTGAGCTTTTGGTTAGGGTTTGACTAAACTACTCAACTACACTGTACTCACTTTACTTGATACATTTGAGAAACATCCCCTTGTATCAGTGACATTTTCTATGGGTTTGAGATTATATTTGGTTGATGACTCCACTCTCTCAAAATTTACAAAGTGATTTCCTATACATTATCCAAGATTACAATGTCCTTTTTTTTCATTTGCTTGAACTTTTCCATGTGCTTTAATGTGTACCATCTCCCCCTTTGGATGATGCCTTCAATTCCAATAATGTTAGATGTTATTGTGAGAATTGATTTTGGTGCCAACACTTAATTGTAGGAATTTACTTAACAATTATAGTCCTGTTAAATCACTTTATTACTCTGATGGGGGTAAGGGAGTGTTAGGAGAGGGGATAGGTCAAAATGGTTGAGTGAAATATTTTTGGTGACATCAAGGGCATCTATAGACTAGTACCCTAACCTCCACCGTGTAAATTTCAAGGGAATTGAGATTTATCCTAAGTAATTATTATTCAAGTATTCCTTAGTTTGACTTACTACTTAGTGTTTAGGAAGAGAATTAATGCTAATATTAGGTTTTTTTTTTTATTTTTGAAAAGTCAATTAATCTATAATCCCTTAATTCTTAGACTTTATGTTTAAGAGTTTAGCAATTGTTAATTGAATGTCTGATGTATCCACCATGATATTCAAGTTTGGTATTGGCATTGTGCCTTTGAGGATATAGTAGTTTCAACTATTCTTGGGTTATAACAGTGACCAATTTATTTTGAACAAGCTAAGGGAGAAACTTTAAATAAGGAACTAGTATAAGTCAATTTTCTTCCTTTCTTACCTTTTAAGGTCAACTTGATTACTTAGAGGTGCTAGCAAATAAACATTTAGTTATAAAAGTCATTGTTAAAGGCTTTGGTATACAAATAGAGCTATCATATTATGAGGCTAATACAATCGTTAAGGGTTAAACTACCTCTGTAAGTTACCAAATGATGAGTATATAGGGCATGATATCAATCAATTATCATATTTAATCACTTAAACCTTGCCTTCTATCTATTCAGTTAAACTACTTTTCTTGGATGTTAAAGTGTCAACAGTTGTAATAAAGATTTCACCCTTCAAAATACTCTCATCGATTCTTTCTCTCATAATAACCAAATTAGTGAAACTTTTTAATGCACTTCCTACCATTCTATTGTAGTAGGAGGCCTTTAATATATTGAGGAAAGTGGTGACTAGTTCTTTTTTTAGTAAAAGGGGTTGCATCTAGACAATTATGTTGTGTCATCATTGTGCATATTACTTAAAAGTTTCTTCAAACTTCTTTTCCATAGCCTTAAGATCCATTTGGGTGGGTTTTGAGTTAGAGATATATTTGAATTTGGCCTTAAAGGTCACTATTAGTTCTTTCTAAGTTTTGACATTTCTTTGGTTTTACTTGATGTACTTAAAGGGGCCACACTTATTAGGTTATCTAGGAAATAATGCATTAAGAGCTTTTCATTATGAGCATTTACCACCATTTTTTAGATGTATATGGTCAAATGGTTTATAGGTGATCTCATGCCATTATACTTTTCAAATTTTAGAACCCTTAATTTTGGCAAAAGGACTATGTCTTAAACTAAAAAATGATCTAATATGCTTAAGAGAGTATGTAAGTTATCCCTTTGGATGGCTTTAACTTCCTTTTATAAAAGATTGATCTTTTATTTTATAAAATGCTTTACACTTGTTGCTTTTTTGTCCTTTAATTTGAGAGCAATTTTAAGTTTCTTTAGGGTAATATCAATAAAATAAGGTGTTAGTGTAATAGCTAATGCATATATTTTAGTGCCTAATGATCATGCAACTATACTTGTGTTAAAGAAAGATGTATGGTTGGCTAAGAATAAATGAAGGGTGTTAAGAAGCTCCTGATACTAGAGTTGTTTGAAATAATCCACTAGTTGATATAAGGGAATTCTCTTGAGGTCATGACCATCTTTCTTTTAGTGCATATATAGGCTATCTATTGTATTGCTTCTTTAATTCTTCAATTAAGGCTTAAATATTGTCCATGTGACTAGCTAGTTCTTTGACTTTATCCTCTATTCTTTCTATGTATGATCAAATTAGTATTGTATGTCTTGTTAGTTATAAGTTTCTTATTATTCACTTCATTGTACCTTTATTTTTTTGTGTGTTAAAAAAAGTAATAATATTTATAATATTGATAAATGATATGCTTGATTTATGAAATACTTAGATATATGCATAAAAAACTTTATAATTAAATGATTTTATTTAATAGTAGTAGTACATAAGAGAACAAAAGGGAATGCTTGATTTTCTTCATCCTTATAGAGCCTTACTATAGTTAAGGTTACTTCTTCTTTCTAACATTAGACAAAATACCTTTATCACTACTTAGGCTATATTCATCAGTAATGGCCTCTAAATCATCAAAATTTAGATTAGTCTATGCATCATAATAAAGCTATTGATGACATAAGTATTCGACAAAAATGATAAGGAAGCACTTTACTATCCAAGTTAATGTGTCCATTATAATGATAGGTGTCAACTTGGAAAATAGCCTAAGGAAGAGCATTTGAATTTACACCATTACATTTGCAAAGGATGGTTTTGACAACTTGCCAAAAGATTAGATTGATAGCCAAGAAAATGAGAGGAAAGTTAATGATCTTTTGAACAAATTGGCTAATGTGCATTCTAGTTTTCTTATTTTGGATGCATACATCTAAGTGAAGATAAAAATGTAAAAGATGAATGGAGGGTCTTTAGGACTAATGATGATGTTCCTTCTTTTTAAAAGGAAGTTAAAGAGCCTGAATGACTTATATAATGAAGATAAAGCCCTCAAATTTTGCGCCTAATATCTTATAAAAGCATTGACCCATAGCCAATTTATTTGTATGTCAATTATGCATTTCTTGCCCCTTAAGGAAATTACATAAGTATTCTAAGGAAATGAAAAAATAGTTTATGAAAGGGCATTGTAAATGTTGATGAGTGAGAATTTATTTACATATTCGCTTTTTGCATTTAGTTGTTTTTAATAAATTTTATACCTATTAAAGTTTATTATTTTTTATTTTGTGACTTAAGTATATTTAAGGAAGTTTTGAGAATTTTTAACTTTTAGTAGACAAAATTTCAACATTTCATCATTTAACATTTGTTGCTTATTTTAAGTTTTCCACTAATTTAAAAGTCCAAATTGGGAAAGTTTCTTTTGATGAAGTTGCAGTAAACATTCCAATTTTTTAGATTGGGGTCATCAATCTAATCTGATTTTGTTTAAGTCTAGAGACATTGATTCAAAGACAATATAGAAAACTAAAGTCCAAATCCTAATTAGAGTAAGATTCTTATACAAGCATTGAGTATTTAAATAGGCATAACTTGATTTTTAGACATCTAAATCATGTGATTCAATAGCCTAAATTAAATTTCTCATTCATCCATTCAATTGTTACAAAGATACCCAAACCCATATTGGTCTTTTAATAGTCCAATAATAACTGAGAATCATTATAGAATCTGTCACAAGCTAAACTAATCTAGTCTTGATTTTTAATAGGCTCTAGACTTTTGTTTCGGGCAAGATTGGATGCATTGGAAATTTAAAGAAGAGTACTACAACTTTGATAAAGAAGACATACCTTAATTTTGACTATATTTATTTAGGAATCAATTAAGAACTCGTTACAGGAATTTTATCACAATTAAGGAAATGATTTTATAATTTAAGAGATTTTTTTAAAGTGGCCTAGGATTTTCTTTTGTCTAGTATGTGTTTGTCTAGGATATAAATAAAAACCTTTTTTAGTTGCTAAAAGAGAAAAAAGGAGATAAACACACAAGGAGGGCAATATAATTTTAGTAAGAATTCTACTTTTTATATTTTTTAAATATATGTAGATAGAATTTTTCAATAATTTTAGGAGGTATCAAAATGTTTGCTATTTTAATAAAATAAATGATTTATTAGTTTGTTTTCTTTTCTATTAGAGTTGTTTGAGTTATTTTGATTACATTATTGAATAATTGTTGTTTTAATTTATTTGTTTAGACTTACTAAATTAATTAAACAATAATCAATTGTTAAAGTTAAGGATTGTGATCTCTATTTATCTTATTTCTAATTACTGAGTAGCAATTAATAATAAAGAATTATGGACAAATTATGATCTTATTATTATGAATAATTAAATACAAGTTAAATAATATGAACTTGTGTGTTTGTTGCTTAAATTAACTTATTTTCATAATCTTAAGACTACTAGTTTATAACTCTAGAGAGCTTATTATAAGGATAAAAAATTTAGAATTTAAGTGAAGAGCTTGTTTTTCTTAGTAAATATCTAAGATAGAATTTGAGTAATATAATTTATTATTATTTAGGGTCAATAGTTCTAATAGAATTGAGACAACATTATAGATAATTGAAAGTATCAAATATCATAATTGTGAATGAACCTAGACTAGAATTTTGTGAATTGGTATTTCTACAAGTTGTTTTGCTTAATCAAGTCATTTACTTTAATTATTATAAAATTAGAATTCAACACCACCCCTTTTTCATATTAGTGTCTTTATATTTTAATTATCTAGCATTGAATTGATAATACTCATTATAAGATCAACCTTTATTCACATTGTCTACCATTGCATGATCACAAGTAAGGTATTTACATTTTTTGTAACCTTAACAATAGTTAGTAAAAATTTGGTGTTGTTGCCAAGAAATGTTTTCTATCAATTTTTTTATGCATTTTGTTTTTCTTCATAGTTTTATTGACTTGATTATAGTGATTATAACTCCCTTTATGTGTGAAGTTATGTCTTTTTTAAGAATTTTTAATGTTTTTGGTTATGGTGGCACTATTCTCAAAGGAAATTTTGGTTAAATTAGGTGATAAGCTTAGATTATTTAAAAAAAAGCATCATTATGAGCAAAACTAATGGATAATGCCTCCAGCCTCACCTTCTTGAGCCTTAAAGAAGTTATTTGATAGGGGTTTTGTAATTTTTCATATTTTTTGGTTATATATTTTTATTTTTCCTTAGATATTTTTGCATGTTTCTACTTTATTTTGTATTTATTTATGGTTTATAACTCAATCATCTCACTTTAAACTCACTATTGATCCACAAGTCGAAAGAACCTTGGATAGGTTAAGGAGATACTTGGCAAAACCAATAAAAAATTGTGGTTATTGTCTAGCACCAACATAGTCCTTGATTTAGTGTCTAGATTTTCATTCAGTGATTCTGAGCTTGAGGACATGGTTGCAAATAATAAGACTTTGAAAAAGCTTATTACTTCCAACTTTCATTTACAACCTTTATGTATATAATATCTTAAGTTAGACGTACCTTTTAAGGTTAAATTAGGATTAATACATTTGTTACCCACTTTTCATGGTCATGTAAGAGAGGATCCTAACAAGCATTCAAAGGAATTTCATATTATCTATTTAAGCATAGAGCCACCAATATAGGTGATAGAATAGATAAAACTAAGAGCTTTCCTATCCCATTAGCCAATGATGCCAAGGATTGGCTTTACTATCTAACATCAAGGTCAATCACAATATTGAACGAGATGAAGAGGCAATTTTTGGAAAGATATTTTCCTACTTTTAGTGTTGCAAACATAAGAAAGGAAATCTATGTTATTTGTCAATACAATAAAGAGACCCTTTATGAGTACTGAGAGAGATTCAAGAAATTATGCACAAGCTATTCATACTAGCAAATAAGTGATCAGTTATTGATTTAATATTTTTATGAAGTCTTACTTCTTATGGACAAGAACATTATAGAGACAACAAATAAATAGCTTTGGTGGATAAGAAATTGAAGCCTATAAGGAATTTGAGCTCTAATATGATGGCAAACTTCAAATAGTTTGGGATGAGATAAAATTACCTAATAAAAAAGTGCATAAGGTGAATACATCTACTCTTTAGCAATAGATATCTGCTTTGGCTTTATTGTTTAACAAATGGTTATAGGAAACATGCAACAAGCTAATGCATATGGCATATGTTTTATGATGGGACATACGACTAAAATGTACCCATTTCTTCGAAAAAAGTAAGTGAATGCTATAAAAGGATTCCTAAGGCAACCAAAGAAGTATGATCCTTATTCTTATACATATAACCTAAGATGGAGGGATCCCTCCTAACTTGAGTTATAAAGGAAATAAGAAGCAATATAAGTAGACTTCAAATAGTTTAATATATATATATCAAAATAAGTAAATAGGATTTCCGCAAACTTAACAACCATATCCACTTGAACAAGTAGCTTTGTCTAATACAGGTATGTCATTAAAAGATATGTTCAAAACTTTCTTAACTCACACTTAGCAATTTTAATAGGAAATAAAAATAAGCATCTATAATTTAGAGAATCAATTAGCTAGTTTCCACAGTGGGTAGATTGGATGCTTAGGGATCAAGCAAATTACTTTCTCAACCCTTAGTAAATTCAAAAGAAAATATGAGTGTCATATCATTGAGAAGTGGAAAACAACTAAAGGAATCACATAAGAAAACATTTGTTATGGCCATTAAAGAGGACATTAAGAAAGAGGTAAAGATCTCTCCATTTAAGAGAAATCCTAACTTTTCCATTCAAGTTAAAGCTAGCCCATTTCCTTTTCCCACTAGGTGCACAAAATCTGAAAAGAAGGAGAAAGAGAGAGAAATCCCTAAGACAATTTGTAAGGTAGAGGTAAATATACCAATGCTAAAGGTGATTGAGCAAGTATTAAAGTATTCAGAATTTCTTAAGGAATTGTGCATTAATAAGTGGAGATTGAGAGATGATAAGAAGATCAAAGTGAGAAAGAATGTATCCGTAAGTCACCAAAGAAAGCATTCTCTTAAGTGTAAAGATCCAAGTATATTCACTATCCTGTGTAAAATCAGTAATACAAGATTTAAAAGAGCAAAGTTAGATTTAGGAATTTTTATTAGCATGATGCCATTATCCATTAATATTTGTTTAAATGTAAGACCCTTAAAAAAAGTAATGTTATAATACAATTGGCTAATTGTACTAATACTTACTTTGATAGGATAGTTAAGGATATGTTAGTATAAGTGAACAAGTTAGTGTTTCTAGTTGACTTCTACATAGTAGATATGGACGATGATGCTTCTCTTAACCCTGCACTTATTTTATTAAGGAGGTCATTCTTAATGACAACCAAGATGAGATTGATGTGAATGAGGGTACCTTAATGATGGAGTTTAACGATGAATAGGTTTAATTCAATATTTATGAGTTTTTATGATACCTTAGCTATATCCACTTAATTTATATCATAAATGTTATTGATTATTTAATGTATAAAGTTTTTTAGTTGACAAATAAAGAAGAATTAGAGGTTATAATTGTCAAACATTCCAAATAGGTATGTAGTTATGCAGTTTCTTTTATTCAATTACCTATTTCTTACAATAAACTTTTACCTTCTTTTTTGTAAATTCCTGTGTTAGAATTGAAATGATTACTAACTTAGTTGAAATATGTGTATTTGGGAAAGGATGACACCTTATCAATTATTATTGTAAGAAATTTGACACACATGTAGAAAGAGAAGTGAGTTTAGATGCTAAAGGAGCATAGGACAATCATTTGTTGGATAATTGTAGACATTAAAGGGATAAGTCCAACTGTGTGCATGCATTGAATATTATTGGAAGAAAGAGTCAAACCAATTAAGGAAGCTCAACATTGGTTAAGCAACCCAATAATGTAGAAGAAGATTCTAAAGCTCTTTGATGTTGACATTATATATCCAATCTCAAATAACAAATAAGTGAATCCAGTGTAGGTAGTCTTAAAGAAATTTGGTATCACAATGGTTTCAAATGATAATAATGAGTTAGTATCTATACATGTGCAAATGGGGTGAAAATGTGTATTTATTATAAGAAGATGAATTTTGTTATTTGTAAACATCATTTCCCTCTTCTTTTTATTGATCAAATGTTAGAAAAAATAACTAGTCATACTTATTATTGCTTTCTTAATGGTTTTTCAAATTATAATTAAATCATGATTGCATTAGAGGATTAAAAGAATATGACTTTCACATGTTCATTGAGGATGTTTGCTTATTGACAAATTTCATTTAGACTTTGCAATGTTCTAGTCATATTTCAAAAATATATATTTTTTAATTATATAAAAAATATGATAGAGGTATTTATAGATAATTTTACTGTTTATGGTGATTCTTTTGATCGATGTTTGGATAACTTTACGTTAATTCTAAAAAAGTGTTTAGGAACTAACCTAGTTGTAAGTTGGCAAAAATGCAATTTCATGGCAAAGCAATATATAGTTTTTGATTAGATTATTTCAACTAAAGGAATAGAGGTGGATAAGTTTAAGAAATCATTTTTGCTTTATTTTCCCTTACAAATATAGGGGAGATTCAATTTTTCTTAGCCATACAAGTTTTTATCATAGATTTATCAACGATTTTTTTAAAATAGCTTTGTCCTTAAGCAAAATGTTACAAAAGGATGTGTTATTTCAGTTTGATGAGGAATGTAAGGATGCATTTAACAAGTTGAAGAAGCTCTTGACCTCAATATTGGGAATATAGTTACCAAATTGGGAGTTGTAATTTGAGATTATGCGTGATACTAGCAATTATACTGTAGGAGCTATTTTGGGACAACAAGTAAGCAAGGTCATTCTTGCCATTTACTATACCTCGATTATTCTAAGATTGAAAAACCAAGGTTTATTAGATGAATTTTATTATTGTATGAGTTTTTTTAGAGATTCAAGATAAAAAGGAGTAGAAAATTTTGTGGTAGATCATTTAAGCTAATTGGTACATAAAGAGGATATGATACCTTTGCAAGTATTTTTTCATGATAAGCAATTATTTTCTATTGATAAGACTTTACCCTAGTATATGCATATTATCAATTACTTAGTTGGTAAAGAATTGTCTAATAACTTTTCTGATGATCAAAAGGATAAACTTAAATGTAATGTAAAATATTATATGGGATGACTTATATTTGTAGAGATTTTATGTTGATCTAGTAATAAGAAGGTAAGTGTCTAAAAGTGAATTTCTATCAATCCTAACTTTTTGTCATTCTTATGCTTATATGGCTCATTTTGGACTTAAGAGAACAACTTATAAGATTTAAATTATGGACTCTAATGGCTAACCTTTCAATGATACTTCTGTGTTTTGTAAGTTTGATGAGAATTGCCAGCAGACCAATGATATTTCTTATAGAGATCAAATGCCACAAACTCTTATTTTGATTGTTGAGATTTTTTATATTTGGAGCATTAATTTCATGAGACCATTTTTAATCTATTTTGGTAATGTTTATATTTTGTTTCATTGTTATTTATATTTCAAAATGGGTGGAAGTTAAAGCCACTAAGATTGATGATTTTAAAATTGTTGTAGATTATGTGAAAACTAATATTTTTACAAAGTTTGGGAAACTAAAGGCCATGGTCAATGATAGAGGCACCCAGTTTTGCAACAAAATAGTAAAGGCACTTTATTAAAGGTGTCATATATCTTTACAATATTATTTAACTTTATTAAAATGTCATATGTAATCTTCTAATGATGTCACATAATTTTATGATGGCATCATATATAATTTGTAATCAATCATATAATTTAATTAAAGTGTCATATATCTTTATAATATTATATAATATTATTAAAATGTTGTTTATGATTTTCTAATGTTGTATAATTTTATAAAATTGGTATACAAAATTTCTAAATTATTACATAATTTTATCAATCTATTATATATATTCATAATTTTAATAAAATTCATTTGTAATCTCTAAAATGACATATAATTTTATGAATGTATTGCATATAATTTTCAATCACTATATAATTTTATCAAATTGTTGTACCTCACTATAATATTGTATAAATTTATTAAAATGTCATTTATAATTTCCTAATAATGTCATATACTTTTTTAAAGTTGTTGAATAATTTTACCAAGGTGTTGTATATTTCCATAACATTGTATAACTTTAATAAAATGTTGTATGTAATCTCCAAAATGACCTATAATTTTATTAAGGTGTTGTTTATAGTTTTGTCTATTGGCGGTCAAAGTTTCTCATAAATCTTTTTATGTCTTACTTCATCAATTGTATCTTCCACCAGCCTTCGAGATGCAAGGCTATCCTCTCTATGTTGAGTTACTATAAGTGTGATTGATCATATCTACTTTTCTAATATTATTATTTGTGTTCCATGAATGTCTTCTCATGCTTCCTAATTTTTATACAATGCCTTATAAACTGTGTATGACAATTTGATAGTAAACACTAACATTTTGATAACATTATACGACATATTATCTCAACAAGAGGAGAAGAATAAATAGTTGTCTCCAAAATCTTCTTGTCTTCCTATTTCTTTTTCAAGCTATATTAGGATAAATGTCATGGTCCATGGAAGATTGATGAAATGATTGTTAGCATTGCCGTAATTGCCACAAGAAATTTATGTATCAAAAACCAAAAGATTGTTACTTTAAATTAAAGTATATCGGCTAAGGGTAGTTACCCTAGTGGTTCTTAAATTGTGCACCAAACATTACAATGATCATTTTTTTGTAGTTGGCTATAATGCATCAGTACTAATTCAAACCAATCTATGTAAGAAATAAAGTTAGTTACAAACTAGATGCTTTGGCAACACACAAGTAGAATAGATAACTCCTATAACTATTATCTAAATATTTGCCTAATTTACAACAACATTCAATTTGAACAGTTAAAGTATCCACAAGGATAAGTTGATATTGTGATCATAATGATAAATAAAAGGTTAATTTGGGGTCAATTAAAGCAACCAAGTGCATAATAGTATCCAGGGCAAGGTTTAGCGACTACTAAAATGATGTCAAGGATATAGTCATATGAAAAGAAAAAGGCTGAACCCTATATTGGCTACTACTATTTCCTAATTTCAAGAAAAATAAATATTGCAAATTTCTCCCTAGTCTCCTTAATCTTCTTCATCAACTGTCACATTAAGGATCGTGTCTTGATTTTCATTTAAATCTTGCTTAACAACTCAAAGGGCCACATGTTGTTGTGCTACAAGGGACAACTTTACCTGTACTTCAAAATCATTGATTTGTTTTTTTTCTTTTCACATAATTTCAAAAGGAATTTAAGCAAGAGAATGGAAAAAAAATTACCAGGAATAAAGCTCATAACGTGAAATGACCATTCCAAAACTTAATTCTGCAATTATAGCTACTATGAGTGAGGAAAATCAAACATAATTAAGTTTTGCTTTATAGGTGGGTTTAACTAAGGCAACCGTATGTAATATGGACCGACACATCATTGTTAGATTAGCTATCAATATAACAATGACTATATAGAAACTGCTTGGAATAGTTTTAGATGACTTACATATTGCTCAGAATGGGGAAATCCTCTGGTGCCACAAGGACCCAATGAAGAATGTCATGGTCAAAAGAAGAGTCCATAATAATCAATAAGTCCTTTATGCAGCACAATTTTTAAGACAACAAAGAGATATAAACAATATTGAAGTTCACCTAAACTTCAAAAGAAACTTAACGTTCAAATGAATGTCATCTATAACAAAATTAACTTCCTAATAAAACAATAAACGAGAACTTTAACCACTATAGGTTAAGGATTAATGAGTTATTGCCATCATTTCCCTAACACCTTCCACATATTCTAAGCTATGACCATAACCGAAAAGGACAACATTTTTATCTCGAATTCCAATATATATAGCTGACCAATGATCCTTATGTAAAATTGGGGACAAAAAAAAAAAAAAAAACTAAAGGCAATCAATTGGATATTACCAACTATACCTGACGAAAGCCAATTGCAGCAAGTTACAATGTAGCAATGACTATACATGTCAACTTGTCGAACATTAAAAGAAGCACATTTGTTTTATTTACATGACTACACTTACCTAAGTGGACATCTTTGCTAAGCCATTCTTGAAATCTATCGGTTTATTGAGATGTGGAGAGCTCCTACATGGTTGCATGTATGACTACTGCTTTGGACTTGTCTTTTTTTTGACTTTTTTGCAAATATTGTAGCCTAACTAGCTTGCAAATAGAGAAATAAAGGGTGGCAGCAAGTGATCCAAGAAAAAATGGTAGTGTTTAATAGCATATTAACTTCAACTCAAACATATATAACAAATAAGCAATTACTCAAACTATCATTGAGAAAAACGGAGGCATAACATAGCGAGATTTAGAATGGTTCTTAGACTGCAAAAGCCAATCCCCCATTAGGAGCCATACTGGCATAATGACAAACTACATCCACAAGCAATGAGTCAATTGCAATACAGTTCAACAATCTAAACAAAGTAATTAAAATGTGGATATAAGGATTTATATCTAACATGCTAGGTAAAATGACATGCTTGTTAAAGACCTTTCACCAACGATCACATATTTATCAAACCTCTAACTACAAGACACTTTAAAGACGAAGCAAAAAACTCAGAAGACATTAGGTGGAATGTTGAAATATGAATTTATTAGGATTTCAACATACTTACTATTTTTGTGTAGAACCACCGCTTTTGTGAATAACAATAAAAATTTTATTGTCAATCTCACTCCCTTGTGCTTGTGTAGGGTCACTGTATCCACAAAGGGAGAGTTTGCAATTTTTCCTAGTTTGGACACATATCTAAATTGATTATACACAAGAATCGGTTCTCTCAAAAAGTATGAATTTTGAGTAGGTGATTGACTAACACTATCGAAACTCTGTTTCGCTTCATCCAAACCAATACTCTCGTATCTCCAAGTGAACATGTACGAGGATAGTGGTCTACATGCCAAGCCTTATCCAATCAATTGCACGCTTTTAGTGTGATTTTTATGATTTTCTTTTTGATTGTTCACAGCTAGGGTAATTTTTGTACAAAAGTATTTTGGGTTTTTGGCTGCGGGAAAGAACTACGATTTTGTTTTGGTTTTTTTGTTTTTTGTTTTTTTAATTTTGTTTACTGATTTTAGACTTTTGAAACTTTTACGGGCATTTCAAGCTATTTAAGTCATTTGGCACTTTTATTATTAAAACTAACTTTTTTTGACAGATATTTAAGGAAGGATTTTTTTTGTTATGGTCCTTAAACAATAGTTTTTTTTTTTTGTAATTTTTAAAACATTAGTATGTAAAGTATAAATATATATCTTCAACTTAGAATGCATAATGTAAATATTCGCATATTTAGCATATAAAAAATAATTAATAAATTATTATATAAATTCATTGTAATACGAATATTTTTATTTTTTTGCCTAAATATTTTACTATATTAACTAACAGTTTGTTATAAAAATTGAAATTTATAAATCTTAGAATATATTCAACAGGTCCTAATGTGAATATATAATATAAAGTAGATTTTCTAGAATTTATCCAAAAACGTAGGGTTCAATTTCTTTTATGGCAAAAGTATGTTGAGGATTTCTAAAGAATACGAAACGTAAGGCGCCAGGAAACTTACGCAAGTCTAAAAGGTGATAAAAGTGTAAGTTAATATTGGAATTATTTATCTTGTATTTATATATCTACACCTTTTGCACCTAATTTGTGCATGCAAATTTATGTGGTCTTTTTTTTTTTTTTTGGGGGTTAATTAAAAGACTCGTTAGGCAGCATGTCTTTTCCTATCTTATAAATTCTATATCACATCCCGTCATTTCAGTTCGAGACCACCGACCTAAAAGTATAGGTAGAATACGGTGACATATGATACCTTAATGGGGTGACAATCAAAGATTCTTTTGCTATTTTATATAAAAAATAACGTAGACAAATAAATTATTAATAAGGGAGTAAGAGTAATTTAGTCAATTAATTTTAAAATAACAGCATATTTTTGGCTAACAGATCGAACCTTTTAATTTGCCTCAAATCGTTAAGAGCAAAGCTTCTACAAGATCATTAATTTGTTTATTTTTTTATTTTTGGCCCATGTGTAGTTTCCATTTTTATTTGGGAAGGGTTCAGTCACCACGAATCATTGTCGTTTATACGTGCAAGCAATGCAGATGATAGAGTTGTCTCAAACTTAAATTTGCCTCGGGATTTAAATATAACGAACAGCTCACGGGTGCAATTAATGTTTATAATTTGTCCTCACTTGTGGGTCTTGTCTGTCTATATGTATTCTTTTTTCTTAGATGAACTGTCAAAAGGGTAAGCGCGACGAGTGGAAGTAATTATTTAGAAAACGGCCTTTTAAAGCTCGAATAAACCAATGCATAAAATGTCGGAAAAGAAGAGATTTTAAAGGACAAAATGTTAATTAACGGCGTCGACGATCCACTTAACTCGAGCAGGTGTCGGAACTGGAAATTTCCCATAACCGAAGTCGTTCTATGATAATGACAACCAGTCACTCGGTTTTGGTGGTGCGAAGACGTGCAAATGTCGGATTTGATCTCGATATCCCCGTGTCTCATTAGTCAACATATTTGGCAACATGCAGAATGCTTGGCCGCTTACTTAAATTTAAAAATATTTGCATTCGCATTGTCGCGTTCGTCAAAGCGTTTGACGATGCTGTGAAATACTGTCGAAGCCTTTGTCCCTACTTTCACCTTTTTGCACCAACAAAAAAAAAAAAAAAAAGGAGGAAAAGATTGCTTAGCAATGCACAATTCCTTCATTGTCAAAGTCTATCGACTGCGGAGAGTTTGCTGATTAAACCCGCAATTGTTTTACCATTTGCGAGGAACATGTGGTCTTTTCCATCGAAGTTGGAAACTTGTTTAAAACTCGTTTGGCCGTCAGCTTACTGGCACCAGTTTCCATGTAAAATTCATAAAAAAAAAATTAAAAAAAAAAATCGTGGGCGCAATTTTTAAAACTCGTGCACCAGCACGCACGTTAAGCATAAAGATGAATTGGGTATCCGCATCATTTCCGAATTAATGATCTAGAATTTTTCAGAGGAAAAACATGCGTGCATGGATGTGACCATATGATCCCACGCCTTAAAGAAAAGAAAAAAAAAAAAATCTTCTTTTGAATTTTAAAGACTTGAAAAAAATAATTTTTATATTATTTTATTATTTTAATTATACGTGGAGTGTTTTTAAACAAAAAATTTTAAATCTTAAAATAAAAAGATAATGATTTTAAATTCTGTCTATTTTATAACTCTTTTTCAAATTGAGTTATTCCAAGAAAAGTTAGGCAAGTGCATGGTCTTCCGTGATTCAATCACTAGTCTTCCGTGAGAAATTGGTGTGAAAGAAAAATATGAGAAAAAAAATTAGACATTCACATCTTAAAAAAATAATCGTATGAGAAATATAATATCTTAACACTTTTCAACAATACTTGTTTTTTGGCTGTTGTCACAGGGGCTTCCAAGTGAGGAGACGGGAGGAATGCAATGAAAAAATATATAAATATTTTACATTTAAAAAAAAATCTCTTTCACAACTTTAATTTTATTCAAACAACAAAAAAAAATATTTTATTTCTTTTCCTTTTTTCAATATTTATTTTCTTCCTAAATTTCTTTGTATTTTATATTTTAAAACTACTTAATACAATGAAATAGTTTCTTTATTTAACTTGCTATTCGACATAGGACATTATTATTCCTTTTATAAATGATATCTTACTATTTTGATGTTAAGAAAAAAATTTGTTAAATTATATATTAATTGATGCATAGAAGTATACTCATTATTTTATAAACATCAATTTTCTTTCTTTTTACTTTCTTACTACATCCAAATAAAAAAAAAAAAATTCCGCTCATTTTTAACTTATCCAAAAAATTGATTGAAATTTTATTTTCTTTTTGTTCATTTTCTTTATCACAACTTTCTTTTACATCACTAGTCAAATTCAAGCAAAGAATAAATGTTATATGTGGCTCTGCTTTATTTGTTTATTTCATATTCAAACGCCACCAAGTTTGGTTAGTGCATTAGTCAACCCCATTAAATATGCAGTCATGATTTCGTGTTTATACGTTTTTTAAACGAGGTCGATTGAAGCATTTGAGAAATTCTTAGACACACATTATCAATTGACAGAATTATACAAATAGTAATTTTTTTTTTTTATGTGGCTCAATTCCTAAGTATGCTTGAACTACCGCAAACTAAAATATTTCAATGTGTTCAAAAAATTTTTGGTCATTTAAAATCAGCCAGACACTGGATTCTCATTTTGGCATTAATGAAGTTGTTGACAAAGAAAATTCAATTTATTTACCATTCATGCGTGAATCAAGCCATCCAAAATTTGCATGTTAAAAACTTAGATTAATATATTAGATGACTTTTCAAGATAAATTGGGACAGAAAAGATAATAGTTATCCTCATTGTGTTATTTCTGTCTCATCACCCACAAAAAGTTTTGATACGAAAAGTTAGTATTTACTTTAAAAAAAGGGAAGAAAAAAGTACTCAGTACCAAAAGAAAATAAGCATAGAATGCATGTATAAAGTCATTTAATATAAATTGCACTTGCCAATAAAAGAAAACAAAAGGCATTTGGATTACATCTCGATTCATTGATATGTGTACGAACAACTTGAACGTATCAGACTTGTTCACACATAAAAAGACATGTATATGTGTATCTTCCCACAAGAAAAGAAAAAATACAACAATGGGCCACATTTAACTGGGGGTAGAAAAAAGTGTCAGTACTAAAATTTGCAAAACAACGTAGAAGGGGGTATTTGAATCCACACCCACAACAACTCGTGTAACAATTATATTCATCTAACTTTCCAAACCTTTTTTTTTTTTTTTTTTTTGGAGGAAATATGTCGGACTGTTGATTGGCTTACGTCCTAGCAAGGACAGACAGGGGAACGAGGCATTGGCGGGTGGGGAGACGCAGCATGGGGCGACATAAGTACTGATCCATGATCTTCGAAGATTCGAAACTAAGTCGAACATCCTTATTAGCACTTCCTTTTGGCATTCCTTCCTCTGCCTTTGAGCACAAATGCTTGTATTCTTTTCAGTGCCACTTCCATAGTTTCATCGTCCACGTTCGCGATGCAGACTCTGAACCAACCGGGCTCCGCGCAATGGAAAGAAGAGCCTGGCGAGACATTGAGCTTCACGTCGCTAATAATCACTCGCCACAGCTCCATTTCTCCATCGTATGTCGGTTCTTTGAGAAGATGGCGCAGATCCATCCAAACAAAGAGTCCTGCGCTGCT
>CM034052.1:2906726-2919820 GCA_019804595.1 Bruguiera parviflora | reverse complement strand
CCCTGTCAATACCCAGCTGTTAATTTTCCAAGAAGGAAATTAAATGTAGGGTTTATTATAGAATCTAAACATATGGAAACATCATGTTTCGTAGGAATCATCAGGAGATCCAAGGGATTTGAAAGAATTTTTAAATGCTGATTTGAAGTTTTCTAGAGGCGGTTCTTGGACTTTTGCACTAAATTGATCCACGACATATAATTCACGAGTTCCACAATGTGACCACTAGTGGAATACGTGTTGAAATTTGAATAATTCACGAGTTTCAATCCACTGACATTCTGTCTGTTACACATTCGAATCCCAATCTCCTTCGGTATCCCAATCTCTTTTTTTTTTTTTTTTAAGCTTTTCAATTTTGCCAAAAACCACTCACGAGTTTCAATTTTTGTCATAAATTACCTTCTCGGTTATCTTTTAAATGTAATCTTCTTCTTTTGTGCTTTTTTTTTAGTCCCAAACCTTTTTCAAACATTTCCGTCTCGTTCATATTCGCGCGGTCAAAGGTCAATTGGACAAAACTCTGCGCCCCACGTACATTTTTGTTTTGGAAAAGGCTCCTGCGGGGTTCAATGTGTATCTTCTCAAACCCACAGACCATCCTACTTTAGCAGTGTAAAGTGTCTAAACATTCCGAGACAACAGGAAAGAACAAGGGAAAATTAAAAAAAAAAAAGAAAGAAAACTAAAAAAGAGCTATACATAGTATATAATATGCTTCTATTCAACCAAATCATCGCAAATAAACTAGGAAATTAACTTGTATATCTGGCGACACTGCAAGCGTAATTGTATAGGGACCAATACGTTCCACAATGGAGTAATATAACACATACACGTATGGATTTATGCCCACCTTATGACTATAAAACAATGCCTAATTTTCCTTCTTTACTTGGATCGCAAGTTTGAAACAATTGTGTGCTTGGAGTTGGTGGCAAACTTTGTTCGTTTTTATAATCTCTTTGTCTATATATATATATATATATATATACCCGCGTTTAATAGTTCTTTAGATGCTGAAAATGACAGAGTCACTTGATAATAATATACATTTAATGGTTGTGATCATACATGCAATAACTATATATACACAACTAACAATTTTAAAAACGTTATACTAATAATAAATTCAAATGCACTAACTAACATGTGAAATAATATAATTATACGCATTGTAAAATATAAAGTTTGCAATTATCAATTAACTAAATGTATCTGAGTCTAACACAACTTGTTGGGACATTTTTATTAGAACCTCTTGATTCTATATTTAAGTTTTATTGTCTCTGTTCTCTTTTATTGATATTTTGACGGGCGTTGACAAATTGATTGAACATTGCAAAACTTCGAAAGCGAGAAATTATGCTACATGCATGACATAGACATGGCAGCAAAATTTTCATTATATATATATATATATATATATAAAACTTAAAGAATATTAAATATTAAGAATTTTAACATTTGAATCGAGTCTCAGTAAAGGTACGGTGCAGAGAAGCAATTCCTGTGTAGCTCTAGCATGTTCTCCGGCACACTCAGGGGCATTGACCTCAATTATAATGTTGCAATATTGACTCTGTAGTTTTAGACTTTGAAATGGTCACTACTAAGACATGTGTCAACCCTGTGGGTGGCTACGGGCGTTCGTGGTCAGCCCATAAAACTCCTGTTTGGACCCGCTTGTTCGGCTGCCAGACATTATTGCAAGAAAAATGTGGTCTTCAAAGGCATATTTTCTGTCAGTATCCCTCGTTGCATTCGAGCCACGTGCATATTTTTAATCTGAGAAAGATTCCTCAATACATTGTTGTTGCAAATTTTTTGTTTCTCAATTTTATGAGGCATCGATAAGGAGTCTGGCTCAATTTTCTCTTGCTCGGGACCCAGTTAACAACACTATATGCTCACCCCAATATCAAAGCTCAGACTGACGACTGAGCTCCAGCTTCATTCCTACCTCGACCCAAAGTTCGGGCTAATTAATATGACCAAACAACACTCCTCAAATCTAGCCAATCGTCACGCCAACATTTAAAATTCACTATTTAGAATTAGGTGAGAGCAACTTAATTCTATTAAATTTATTTTTTTATTATTCATCTTTTAATAAATATGTGTCAACATTAAAATACTAATATAAAAAATATCTCTCAACTTAATCTCTATTTATTTTGTAAATTTATTATGCAAGTCAAAAAATTTCATAACATAAAATAAAATAGTTCCTTTAAGGGTACCTAAGATCAAATTAAAAAAATAACAAACATCAAGAGAAAAATTATGAAGTCCTGAAATAGTTTTAGGATGTAAAGTCCAAATATAATTATCATTAAATAACTATTTTTTTATTTAAAAATTTAAAAATAAGATTTTTGAGTATTAATAAAAAGAATATTCAGACCAATTTAAATATTAATAAAGGTTGAATGTTGTTTAAAAAGTTGTTGTTATAGGAATTTTTAAAATATACATCCTAAATTTAATATATTCAAAATTTGATTCGTAAAATACTTAAAGAAAGTGTACTCTCCTTACCTACTAGAGCCTAATAAGAACTCGATAGATCAATTATGAAATGCTCAACTCTTAGATTCATAACTAAATGGGAAAAAAGATCGATACTTATAATATTCTCCCCTCACCCTCCTTCCAGGGTTACTCCAACTCATCTAACAAAAGAGTATAAGTATATTTAATTAATATTTAAAGTATTAATTATATTACTTTAATGTTAAAAATTATAAAATATTTATCACACAAATTTTAAATTTTAGAAGTAAATTAATTATTTATTAAATATTATTACATGCCTACAAAACAAAAAGAAAAATTAATAACATTATTGTGTTAAACCTATGGTGGCCAACTATATAATGGGTATTTATAGAAATTTTAAATAATTAGTAATTTTAATGTATGAGGCATAGGAGGACAAGCCATATAATGGATATTTATAACAATTTTAACTTTTTCTTCCCATTAAGGGGACTTATGTTAATTTTTAATAAATTATACTTTAATTTCTCAAATTTAACAATCAAATCTAATTTGATCTTCATTTTTATCTTTTTTTTTTCTCAATTATCTTTATATATGTAAATCACTATAATTTTAATATATTGATAATAAATATAAATTACAATTTTAAATAAATTAAATTCTTTAAATTTATCATTAATACCCTAATTAATTAATTTATATTTATAAATCAAGAAAATCACATAGTTATATATTACAATCACTTAAATGTCAGAACTGTCAAAACAATTTAACTAATTATTTTTAATTTTTTTATTATATTAATATTTAAATTAGATATAAAATATAAAATTAATATATACATTTTATTATATATATATATATATATATTAATTCAAAATCATTCATATAGTTCTTAATTTTATGAATATTTTTATGAATCATTATTTCATTTTGTGTAAAAATTTATTAAATTAATACTCTTTTGAATCAAATTAAATATTTACCTATAATCATTTCAAAGTGAGGAAGGTTTTGAATCAATATTCATTTAAAATAAATAAAACTTTCTTCTATTTTAAAGTGACAAAATTTTTATTAATTATACAATCATTACTATAAAGTTTACAATATACTTCAAGTTTATCCTCACAAGTAATCCTTGATAAAGGCAACTCAAAGTAATATCAAAACTTGCCAATTATTAAATGAAATACCTTAATACTCTTAATTCTAAAGACTATATACATAATTTTTACATGAAAAATTCTTTAGACATATAAATAATATTTTATTTAAAAAATTTTACTGTAAATTAATTTCGTACACTTGTTCAATCAAAAAATTCTTAAATATCTTTATATCTCAGTCTATAAAATGAACTATTTTTTAATAGAAAATATAATATGTAATGGTATTATAATTTTATCAATATTTATTTTGACATTAAATCAGTAAAAATATATGTAAAGATAATATTTTGATAAAATAAATATTTTATAATTATAATCTTATCATAATTTTTTATAAAATATATTTATTTCGTAAATTTTATCCTTCAAATTTATCAACAATCATATTATTATATAAAAAAGAATAAAAATAAATTTACTTTTAATTGATTAGTTATATGCAAACATCAAATTTATATTAATAAAACTAACTAATAAATTGAATATTAAGGCATACACTAACGTGAATTCAATAATATTTCATTTTTATTTACCAGCAATAATATATTTCTCTCAACATTTGCAAATCAAATTTCAAAGTTATAGAATGCCATCTTAATATATTTCGAAAAATGTTCAGCATGATAATTTAGGACTTTGAATTAAATGCCTGAAAACTAATGAAAATACATTCACAAAATGTCTAGTTTTGAAACAACATCGACACACACCAAGTAGTTGTTGGATTTCAAGAGTAGCGACATGTTTGGCATCAGACCAACGAAGTTTGTGAGAACTATTTTCCTAAAGGTAGAAAGGTGTGAAAACCAAGTTGCTTGCTTAAAGACTTGTACAATTACATTGACAAGGTAAGAAGATTGCAATGGTCAAAGGTTTTTTCTACTTTGGGCCCTAATGAAAAAGGTTGGTTAAGAAATATTTTTGAAGCCAATAGTCATAATAAGGCTACATATTAAGAGTTTAGGGATATGATTTCTTTTTATTCAACTTGCTCAACAAATACTATAGACTATGTTATCCATTTTTGGGATAAATTATCATGGTCTATCAATCTATTTAAGGTGTGCCCTAACATGCGATGAGTTGGTTAGCGCATGTTTGTGTATATTTTGGACCGAATTGTGATGAATTAGAAAAATTGACTTGTGATTATGACTAATCAATGTAATTCCATTACTTAAACTGTGGAGATTGATTGTTCTAATTGAAATGTTAAATATATTGCGTCTACGACATATAATGTCAAAATTTTCTAAAAAATTGAGTATTCAAAAAAAGTTTTAAACCATTTACTTTATTTATAATGATACTTTATTAATAAAACTAGCATTTATTGACAAATATTTAATAGAAGATTTTTTTTTTCATAATGCCTAAATAATAGTATGCTTTTATAATCTTTAGAACATTAGTATGTAAAACATGAATATATCATTCATTTAGAATGCCCAATGTAAATATTCCCATATTTAGCAAATAAAATCTAATTAATAAATTATTATATAAATTCATTGTAATCTAGATATTTTATTTTTTTTGCCTAAATGTTTTACTATATTAACTAATATATTATTATAAAAAATGAAATTTATGAAATTTAAAAAATAGTCAATAGGTTTTAATTTGAATATATAATATAAAGTGAATTTTCTAAATTCACATGCCTTTTCTTATCTCATAATTTATATGTCGCATCTTATCAATTTAGCTTGAGACCATTGACCTAAAGAAATAGGTAAGATTGGACAAACTTTGTGCACAACACTCATAAACTTTTACCATGAGAAACGTATGGTACCTTAATATGGTGACAACCAAAGATTCTTTTGGTACTTTATATAAAAAATAATGTAGAAAATTAAATTATTAATAAGCGAGTGAGAGTAATTTGGTCAATTAATTTTAAAATAACAACAAATTTTTGGCCAATAGATTGAAACTTTTAATTTGCCTCAAATCATTACACATATATACTTGTACTATGGATTTATAGTCATGAAATATGATATTACAAATTTTGTAGTCTTAGCCTAGATTGGAGAGGCTAAAGCTTCAATAATATCATTATTTTTTTTTTCATTTTTTTGGTCCATATGTATTTTTCATTTTTATTTAGGAAGGGTTCAATCACCACAAATCATTGTTGTTTATACATGTAAGCAATGCCAATAATAAGGTTGTTTCAAACTTCAATTTTTCTCAAGATATAAATATAATGCACAATTTACGGGTGCAATTAATGTGTATATTTTGTCTAGCACTTCTCCTTACTTGTGTGCCTTTATATTTAGACTTTTGAATATCCTCCAAATCCTCTCTCTTCCTCTTGTGTCTCTATTCCTTATATTTGTAATCCTCCTCCCTTTCCTCTTGTATTCAAAGTTTTATATGCAGCCAGCTAAAACACATTATATAAAGAAATTCAAAAGCTATATTGATATAAAAATTTGAATACAAAAGGAGGAGAAGGATTATAAATAAATGGGATAGGGATACAAGAGGTTGAGAGAGGATTTGAAGGATATTCAAAAGTCCAAATGGAAAAGATGCCTTCCAAATACTGTCTTAGCTTCCTCATCACGGTCTTCAACTCATTCCAAGTTTCTATAGCCCTCTCAAAATTCCTTCTCCTTGTGGTAACTTGCTGGTCCCACCATACTACAGCATAATCAGTGAACTCTGCCACAGCTAACTTTACCTTCTTCTCCTTAGAGAAGTTATGGCACTCATATATTAATTCTACCCTTCGTTCCCAATCCAAATAGACATCAAGGTCAGGTTTCCCTTGGAAAGAAGGTATTTTCATTTTAATACTACTAAGATTTTTGTCTACTCCTTCCTCCCCTCTATTTCTATTATCCTAACTTCCATTGTACCTATCATAAACATTTCCATTACCTTTTGCTCCTCTACCATTCCTATTATCATGTCCTCCTCTAAAACCACCTCTAAAGTTTCTGCTAGCATTATCACCATCATCATAATAATCATCACCATCTTCACCAAGGTCATGTTCAAATTACTCCTTTATGACCCTCCCAGCTGGCCTCTTAGGTTAACACTTGATCCCCCTTCTATTTGATCCATCCTGTCGCAAACTTCCCAAAGTGCTTGGTCAATCCTATCAAACTTCTATTCTAAGGATTTCATAAGCAATTTGAAATCTAGAACAACTACTTCGTCCTCTCCAAGTGGGAAACTGTCTTCTTTAGCATTATACATCGTACATGAAAAATTGTTAGTAAATAAAGAATATGCCTCACAAAACTCACTCCCTTGTGTGTTTGCTCTCCACTCAACTACAGTAGTCCTCAACTCTCGTGTTTCACATAATAAATTGCAAAACTCTAAGAACTTTTTCAATAGTCCCAAGCAAACTAAATTCAGAACAAACAAAACTTGAATATATCAATCCTAGACCTACCTCTTTAGAGAAGTAACATGACCAAAAAGATGGGCAATAAAGCAAACAAAATGACAAGAAATTCAATGATATGGGCAGTGAAATTGGACAACAATCAATTATCAAATATAATTGAGTGAATGACCAATTGAGCAATGAACACATTTTTTTTCAGTTAACTAATGGGTATTTCTGTGGAAGGAACAAATATCAAAGAAGAAACCCACGAAATACATGATTTTGTTTCTGTTTTTTTTTTTTTTACATTTTTCTTTTTTCTCTTTTTGATTATTCAACCAACAACGAAGAATACACGAAAGATATGATAATAACAATACAACTAACTTGAATTAGAGCCAAGGCTCTAATACCAAATGATACGAACACCATTTATATGTAAACGAAACCCAACACCAATGTTAGTATAGGATCGTTCTAACAAAGGTTAAGGGATTTGGAGTTTTGACCCAATGATTATAAGCAACTAAGAACCAAAAATATAAGATTCAGATGCCACTCCTAGCAACAACAACGTTGAAGAAGATAAGTCTAGTGAACCAACACACGCAAGTATGAAAGTTCATAATTAGTTCTTGAAGAACCAGAGAAAATAGCTCATACACTCATGAAAACGGGTCTGTCTCTCCCAGCCACCCTTTTTGCCCTTTTTATATGCTAATCCCTAGAAACCCTAACTAATAAGCTGGGCTTAAAAAGGAAATTCGTCCAACCCACTAAATAAGCTGGGCTTAATAAGGAATTTTGTCCAACCCACTAAATAATAATAAAAATCCATGGAAATAACCCACTTAAAGGCCCAATCATGGGCTCTCAAATCCAACTTCCTTCCTAAGGCCATGGTTCACAAATTCCTCCACAGATGACACATTTGCAAGCCCTGGTGAAGTCTCCATCCTTCTTAACTCGTACTTGGCAACTTCCTGATAGTAAATCTCGCACAACAAGTTGTTGAGAGCTTCCTTTATTTTCTTTGACCTTGCCCTTGTCATTGGTCCTTCATAGTTTTGCAAAGTATCTACTCCTTTATTGATTTAAGTTGGTACAATATGGTTTCCATCATTCATTGTTATTAAATTTTGAATACAAGAGGAGGAGGAGGAGGAGGAAGAGGAGGAGGAGGAGGAGGAGGAGGATTACAAATAGAAGGGATAAGGATATAAGAGGTAGAGAGAGGATTTGGAGAATATTCGAAAGTCTAAATGAAAAGGATGTTTTACAAATGCTATCTAAACTTCCCTATATAGTTGAGGAGTCAAGGGCTGTGGTAGACACTTAAAACCTTCTTTTTGTAAATGGAATATCCTTTTTGTAAAAGTTGGCATCTTCTTTTGGAAAAACAGCTTTCTTTTGTAAAGAGAGAATCTCCTTTTGTAAAGCAAACTTTACTTTTGCAAAGATGTTTTAGTTTTTGTAAAAAATATTCTTTTTTTGTAAAGTTAACAAATTGAGTGCTTATATTTTCTTTTGCATCAAAAGTTTTGTCATTTTGTGGTAGCTAGTAGTCATGAACTCTGTCTTAAATTGTTAACTTTATTTTTTACTGTTCTTAGGTTGCTTAGGTTTGGAAAGTATGCTGAAGCAGTCTTCCTTAATGTTTTGTAGGCTTTGGAAGGACAAGCTAAAGACTTTTTGGATTGCAATAATGGTCATATTATGCCAAAATATTCTTCTTTTATTTAGGCTACTACCAAAAGAGCTGTAACATGGGATTTTTAGGCCAAGAATATGGTATTTGGGGCCTTGGTTTGTAATGGTTCGAACAATATTGGCTGATTTGCATTGTCCAACCATGTTTTAATACTGGGTTTTAAGAACTTTTTAGGAATTTTGAATGAGTCCCACTATTTAATTTTAAATTTTTTGATGAGGACTAAGGTTTCATCCTCTGTTTGATAATTAAGGTACCAGGTTAAAACCCATGAGAGAAAGAATTTTGCAGAGAAAAGGAATAATGGTGTAAATCTTCTTTCTTTGGCAAATGGTTCATATCTGGTTTTGAATAGGTCATAACTTTCCTAAATTTATGGAACAAAAATATATGGGGTAGAACCAAAATAGTTCCACCATTGTTTACACAAGTTAGGAATTTTGTAGTGTTTATTTTGTTATCAAAATAAAATAACCATGAGTGGTTACTTTTTTGGTTTTGGATAAGGAACACATTATACAAGCCTGTTAATAATCCCAATATGAAAAGATTTGAAAATGACTAGTTTTAGTTTTGACGGCTACAGGGAAGGTTCTATTTTTTGTAGGTTCTATTCTTCATTTAAAAGGAGGGATAATTTGTAAAATATGACAGGTAGAGTAAGAGGGCCATTATGGGTTTTGTTCAGATGAGAGTGTTTGAATCTAACTAACTTTATTACTTCAAGTATGACCATGTAATAAGTTTGTAGTTTGAAAAGGTCTTAAGGTTTGAAATACCATCTTGGATGAAAAATCTTTTGGATGGTGATAATGAGATTTTTATCATAGAATCCTTATTTTATGAAAAATATATTTTAAAAATTATTTTTATTAAAATATTTTGAGGAAAATTTTGAAAGCTTTTTTGTAGAAATTGAAGGGATAAAAGATATTACTTTACCTGTATCTTATTTATAGTGGTTTTTGAGAGAAGATAATATTCGAAGATCTTCTAAAGATTTATGGATGTTTTCCATCCACTTTTGGATTTGTAATTCTTTTTCTAAGGTTTTTGAAGATTGGGTTCATGGTGTTTCAGTAGGTTTTGAAGATTGACCTAGTGTGTTGACCAATTGTTTTATCTAGGTTCTTACTAGAAGAGCATAGGGATCACAAAGTTTTTGCAACGGAGTACATTTTTGTGAAAGAGTTATAACTAAGCTCACCTTTGGGTTTTACTTTTATTGTTTGATTTCCTAAACATTTTTTGGTCTATTTTAGAGAAATTCTCAGGTTAGGAAATAAGAAATAGAGTTTCTATCTCCTTTTATGTACTCAATTTATAAATCAAATGCCGAAAGAATGGTTTGTCATCTTGTAAAAATTTATTTTCATGCAATACTTTTAACATCCTTTTGTAAAACTTCTTTTACAGATTTACAATCAATTCTTAAAAAAAAAACCTGTTTGTTAAGTAAATGACTTTGAAATTTTGTAATGCATGTGACAATGAAAAAAATTTCTTTTTTAATGGTAGAATAATTGTGTTGACAATCATTCTAGTGTGCATATGCAAATTATATGATTTGTTACATTCCCTCTTTGACTTGTTTGCGAATACCTTCATATCTAAGTTTAGTGGCACTAATTTCAACTATTTTTGGAAGTGAAGGGTTAAGAAGATGAATGCAAAGGATTTCTTTAACCATAGTTTTGATTTGTCAAACAATAGCAGTATGTTAAGTAGTCCAAAGAAAAGGGTTTTTTTTTTTTAAACGATCATGAAAGGGTTTTACAATGAAAATTGTGTTTTGAGTAAAATCTAGAATATAATTGAGACTTCTTAAAAATCTCTAAAGTTGGTATTTTTCAATGATTTTATCAGGGAATTTGTATGTAAATGAAAAGGCTCTTTTAATAGAAGAGATAGTCCCTTAAGAAATGTAATGTCAAAGGAATTTTACTTTAATTTAACATAGAGATATCTGGAACTGAGATATCACAAGTCCATTTTATTTAACATCATAGAAAAATGTTTGTAAATATTTGAAATGTTGTTTAAAAGCATTTGAAAAAATCAAAACATCATTAACATAAACAAGACAAATTTTAGAGTCAAAAAATATCTTAAATGGGAAATGAAACAATCCAATTTTGAAGTTCGAACCCTCTACTAGCAATTCAAACTATGAATTCCAAAACTTTCTAAACTAGATAAAAAGTATACCAACCTTATACCAAGGTTTACCATACTTACAAAAAATCTAAGAAAAATACAAACAAACAAACCTATTATTCTAAGCTTAGAGGAACAAAACTTTTTAAATCTAGACTAGAATCAAAACCTTTTACCTCCAAGACTACCTACAAGGACCTTATGTATTTTAAGTGTCAAAAAAAAGAAAACCTTTAGACTTCCAAACTTTAACTCTAAAAAAGTATACAATCTAGAATCTAAAGAAGTAAACAACCTTATAAAAGACCAGTAAACCCTTATAGAGCTTAACAAATATATTATTAGCCCAAATCTCCAAAAGGAATACATAGAAAACCTATTTAAAACATTCCAAAAATAGGAAACAAAACTAGCCACTATCATTCCATCAACCTTTAGACCTCTTTACAACCTCACAACAATATTAAGAAAGAAAAACTCCAAAAAACCAACCCCTATGGTACAAGAACTGTAAACAAAAAGTAAAACCATTAAAATAGATGTTAAAGAACTCAAACAAAACCGACAAGAAGATAACTAAACCCTTTAATTTCTTCTTTCAAAACAGTTAGAAAACACTCCATAGATTGCTCTAGAGCCTAGTCAAGAAACCTAGGATCTTCAAAACCTTGAGAAAAATCCAAATGATTTTCTCTTTGCTTTGGAACAAGTTAATTCCAAAATATATTTCATCAAAACTACTTTGGTATTTTCTAATGATTTCATACTAGATACAATATCCCTATTTGACACAAGTGTATATTTAAACTATATAAAATAAGAAATTATTCTAGCTCGATTTCAAGAAAAATATATGTCTCATGACCTTTGATCTTATTTTGTCTATTTTGTAACTTTTTTTCAAATTGAGTTATTGCAAGAAAAGCTAAGCAAGAGCCTAGTTACAAGCTTTATACTTATCAATGTCATTATGATCCCTAGTCTTCCGTGAGAAAATGGTGTGAAAGAAAAATGTGAGAAAAAATAATAAAAAATTAGATATTAACATGTTTAAATAAATGTATGAGAAATATAATCTCTTAGATAAATTAAAAGATTTTCTAAATAAAGTTACTCTTTTCATTTTTATCGATTTTATGAGAGACAAAGAAAATTATCTCATTATCCTTATAGTCATATCTAACACTTTTCAAAAACACTTGTTTTAGGGCTGTTGTTACAAGGGCTTTCAAGCAAGGAGACAGGAGGAATAAAATGAAAAAACATATATATAAATACTTCAGATTTAAAAAAAAAAGAGTTTTTTTCAAAAATTTAATTCTATCCAAATAACAAAAAAAATATATATTTTTTATTTCTTTTCCTTTTTTCAATGTTTATTTTCTTCTTAAACTTCTTTGCATTTTATATTTTAAAACTACTTAACATATTGAAATAGTTTCTTTATTTAACATATTACGATACATAGGATATTATTATTTATTTTATAAATAATATTTTCTTATTTTGATATTAAGAGAAAAAATGGTTAAATTATATATTAGTTGTTAAACAAAAATATTCTTACCATTTTATAAATATTAATTTTTTTTTCCTTTTACTTTCTTACCACATCAAAATAAAAAATTATATTTTTTATTCTTTTTTACCTCTCACTCATTTTTAATTCATCCGAACAATTGACAAAAAATTTATTTTCTTTTTATTCATTTTCTTTATCACAACCTTTTTTCGCATTACTAGTCAAATTCAAGTTAAGCATAGATGTTACATGTGGCTCTGCTTTATATTTGTTTGCTTCATATTCAAACACCACCTAAAGTAGTTAGTGTATTAGTCCAACCCATTAATTATGCAGTCACGATTTCGTATTTATACGTTTTTTTAACGAGGTCGATTGAATTATTTGAGAAATTCTTAGATAGACACCCACAACCACCCGTGTAACAATAATATTCATCTAACCTTCCAAACCTTTTACTTTTTTTTTTTTTTTTTTTGTGGAGGAAATATGGGGACTGTTGATTGGCTTACATCCTAGCCAGGACAGAGAGGGGAACGAGGCATTGGCGGGTGGGGAGACACAGCATGGGGCGACATAAGTACGGAACCATGATCTTTGAAGATTCGAAACTAAGTCGGAACATTCTTATTAGCACTTCCTTTTGGCATTCCTTCCTCTGCCTTT
>CM034052.1:2825461-2901726 GCA_019804595.1 Bruguiera parviflora | reverse complement strand
ACACAAGATAGAGATAGAAAAGTCCATTCCAAACGTCAAAGATTGGAACGCGCGACGTCCAAGAACAGAAATGAGAACAAATAGAATTTTTAGTGCCCTTTCATGGTCACCGTAAAACAAATAGAATGTTTAGTCCACCGTAACGGCTTGAGGTTGCGTATCCTTAATGAGATCGAGCACATTTTTTCTTAGAGAGACCTAAGCACTACGGATGTCGTGGAAAATGCTTTCCCTCTTGGTTCCATACGATATAAGTGTGTTAGTTAAGGTATGGACCATAGGATTTGAGGGATTTTTGTAGTTAAGACAACATTTCAAAAATTGAATTGAATTAGTCGATCAGTCCAATTTAACTAGAAACTATTAGGTTATCAATCCCTATTTAATCTTAAAAATCATACAAAACATAAATTGGCCAAATCTAGAAATATCGGTTAAAACCGAAAAATTCAATTTAATTTGTCGTCAATTTGATTTTGCCCTTAAACATGAAAATTTTAATTTAGCCCAAAAACTTTGTTTAAATTATAATTAAGTGATACATTTTATTGAAATTTGCAATTAAATTATAACTTTTACCTATATTTTTAGTTTAGTTATTAAAATTAAAAAATTAAAATTCAAGTTTTTCTATAATTTTTCTGCTAAAAATATTTAAAATTGATCATTAAAAATAATTTTTAATTAAAATATATCATATATAATTATAATTTTTTTAAATTAATAATAAACCGATATATTTTTATTATTTAGTATGAATATTACTTATTCAAATTTTAATTTAATTAATTAAATCAGTTAAATTGAAATTGCTAATATTTTTAATTTTATAATTAGTTCAATTTTCAAAATATTAGGTTAAGATAATGCGTGGTGCATTAGGATATAGCTCTTCCTATTCATTGCCAAAAGAAGAGTCTAATGTGTGCTTTTCTTTGTCTAGTATTTGCTTTTTTTCCTAAATGGTAGCAGACACAACTTTATATCTCACAAAATTAGCTTTGTTTTCTTTTAATCTCAATGGGGTGTTTCTTAATTTATTTTTTTTTCCCCTCACTTTTAGTTTTGAGTTAACATGACTCTCTTTACAAAATCCCTCTCTTCTTCCTTTTCTTATTGAATTCCTTTTTTATTCACATTGGAACAATGCTAATGAGGAATAACGTGCAATGTGATTTTGTTGCTATAACCATTCCCTCTTAGTTCTTACGCTCTCAAGTAGCAACTCTTGATTGAAATGGCAGATGTACATTCTTGACCAAAAAAACACAGAGCCCAGGGCATATAGAATATGCCAGCAAATCAAATGGCAGTTTGATATATAATACGTGGGAGAAACGATTATACTATTTTGAGATCAACATTAGACTCGTATCATAGGGGAAAAGAGATGAATTAAGAGAGGGTCAGAAGATACCCATGACTGGCTTCTGACAAATAACCATTGCGATTGTGGTGGAAATAAACGTACATTTTTGTTGTTGGAAATGAATCATTTAGCTTTTCTGACCATCCAAAACAAGGCGACTAATCTAAAAATTGGAAACAATGGAAGGGTGTGTGTGCGTGTGTGTAATTTTAATATTTTTAATATTTAACTTAGAAAACATTATATATTAAGAATTTTAAAAAATATATTATATATACATAAAACATAACATTTAGCAAATTATAAATTAAAATATCTAATATAATTCTTAAAAAGAATGATATTTATTAATTATTTTATTTTTAATTCACAAACTATTTATTATACGTCTGTAAAAAAAAATTTATTACATATATAATATTTAAAAATTTTGAAATTAATTTGAATTGTATCAAATATATATTTAAAATGCAAATTATAAGTGTGTGATACATATGTATGAATTTTTTTTTTTTAATTTTTGGATGATAGATTTTGACGAATTTAATATGTGACATGTTATATCCAATATATACGATAACACGTCTTTGTCGAGGATACGCCTCGTGGGTGGCTACGGGCGTTCGTGGTCGGCCCATAAAACTCCTGTTTGGACCCGCTTGTTCGGCTGCCTGACATTATTGCAAGAAAAATGTGGTTTTCAAAGGCATGTTTTCTGTCAGTATCCCCTCGTTGCATTCGAGCCACGTGTATATTTTTAATCTGAGAAAGATTCCTCAATACACTGTTGTTGCAGATTTTTTGTTTCTCAATTTAAGGAGGCATCGATAAGGAGTCTGGCCCAATTTTCTCTTGCTCGGGGCCCAGTTGACACCATATGCTCACCCCAGTGTCAAAGCTCAGACTGACCACTGAGCTCCAGCTTCATTCCTAATATCAACTCTTGGTTTCGTGACTAAATGGGAAAAAAGACCCATAATTATAATATTCTCCGCCCCCCCTCCCTCCCTCCAGGCCAATTCCAACAAAAAAAGTGCAAGTATATTCAATTAATATTTAAAGTATTGAATATATTACTATAATTTTAAAAATTATGAAATATATATATCTTATAAATTTTACTTTTTAAAATCAAATTAATTATTTGTTAAATATAATTACATGTCTACAAAACAAAATTATCACTTATAACAAAATTATCACCAACAACTTTATTGTATTAGACCTATAGGTGTTTATAGAAATTTTAACTAACCGGTGACATCAATGTGTGAGGTATGGGATGACAAGTCATACAGTGGATATTTATAAGAATCTTTAACTTTTTCATCTTATTAAATGGACTTATACTAATTTTTAATAAATTATATTTTATTTTTTTTAATTTATTAATTAAATTTAGTTTGATTTTTATTTTTATCTTTTTTCAATTATTTTTATATATGTGATTCATTACAATTTTAAGATATTAATAATAAATATAAATTATCGTTTTAAAGAATTAAATAAATTAAAAAATTTTAATTTATTATTAATATTCTAATTAATTTATTTATATTTATATATCAAAATTAACATTTAATTACATATTACCATCACTTCAATGTTAAAACTATTAAAATAATTTAACTAATTATTTTCAATTATTTTATTATATTAATATTTTAATTAGATATAAAATATAAAATTAATATATATTTTATATTATTTATATATATTAATTCTCGACCATTTATATAGTTATTAATTTTATGAATATTCTTACGAATCATTATCTCATTTGGTACAAAAATTTATTAAATCAATATTCATTTGAAGTAAATAAATTTTTTTTAATAATTATTTCGAGGTGACAAAGTTTTTAAATCAATATTTATTTTAAAAAAATAAAATATTCTCTTATTTTAGAGTGGATAAATTTTTATTGATTATCTAATTATTACTATATATATATATATAATTTATTATATACTTTAAGTTCACCGTTACAAATAATTCTCGGGAAGAACAATTTCAAATAATATCAAAATACACTAATTACGATATAAAATGCCTCCATAATCTCAATTTTAAAAATCATATACACAATTTTTTCATGAAAAATTCTTTAATCATACAAATATTATTCAATTTTAAAAATTTTTATAACAAATTAATTTGATAAACTTACTCCATTAATAAATATTTAACTATTTTTATATTTCAATCTATAAAATAAAATTTTTTAATAAAAAATATAATATATAATAGTCTCATAATTTCATTAATATTTATTTTGATATTACTTTAATAAAAAATAAAAATAATATTTTGATATAATAAATATCTTATAATTATGATTCTAACATAATTCTTTTATAAAATATATTAATTTTGTAAATTTTATTTTTAAAATTTATCAACAATCATGTCATTATATAAATAATAATAATAATAAGTAATACTTTTAATTGGTCAATTATATAAAAAATACCAAATATATATTTATAATAGTCACTAATATATTCAATATTATGGCATCAGCCCGTTGATATTTGATATACTCGTCTCAATATTTGCAAATCAGATTTCAAAGTTATAGCAGCCTATCTTAACATGTTTCGAAGAATTTCCAGCATAATAGTCCAGGACTTTGAATTGAATGCCTGAAAACTGGCATCCACTTATTTCATTGTCAAGACCAGATATGAATTCAACATCTTGTGCTGTGAACTTCTTTTACTCGGTCTTGGAGGATTTCTCAATCATGACCGAATCACTTTTCTCAAGCAATAATATTTGTCCCTATTTACTGAATTTTCAATCATTTCTGAGAATATTCAAAGGAAGGAATTTTATTCTCTTGGTTTATTATCAAGGTTGAAATAAATCAGGCGCCACGAATAAACCAGAAACGTTAGGTGAAACCAAAAGAAGATTCAAAGGCTACAAAATTGGTAGCCCCACGAATAGGGATGCAAATGAGATCGACACTTTCGTTAAAAATCTAATAAATTTATTCGATAAAAACTTAATTCAATTTCTTTTATTTTATTAGATGAAATACACCAAGATTTTATTTAAATTTTTTTTTAATAAATAAATCAAATCTATATAAAAAAAAAAACCAAATTCAACTTATTAACCTCATCATTAATCATTCGTCTAAAAATTTACTTTTATAATTATTAAAAACACTCATTTATTATGTTATAAAAAATCTTTATTAACCCTATTTTTCAAATTATATATATTCATTTTTAAAATTAATTTTATCAAAACAAATATTTATTATTATTTTAATTCTATGTATAATAATAAAATTTTTTAATCTTAATTATTTTATTAATATTATAAAATTAAATAAATTGCTCATTAAAAATTCAAAAGTTCAATTTCGTGACAAACTCAATTCGAACCCAACCTGTTACTAAACAACACCTGCACCAAGTTTTATTGTCAAACCCGTTTATTAAACAAGTCGAACTTCAAAATGACTAAACGCGGCTCTACTTATCATGTTGGCAGCCCTCTCAAGTTATCGTTTAAGGGATGATAGGCTTTCTGTCCGAAACTCCTTAATATTAATATTAATAGAAAATGTCCACGGAAGGAAATTTTTGGTACAAACAAAAAAAAAAAAAAAAAATTGAGTACTCAACAACCACTTTGTCTCGATCAGATCGGAGCAAGGATGTTGTGTATCGATGAAATCATTAGAAACACACATTAAGAAACAAATATTCTTTAAAATGTTGTCTGTTGCTGGCAGCATGCAGATAACTGCCTTGGCCGCAATAAGTTATGCAATTGAGAGGATACACGACAGAGAGGAGAGCACCTTTGGTTAGTGACTGGCTCTTCCAAAAAAGTGTTCTATTTGCAAGCGGCCCTGAGGCTGTGAACTGCCGGCTTTCCCTCCATACTTGCACCTCTTTGCAGATACAAAATTTTCCTTATTGTCCTGATTGAAGTCATGGGTTATAACTCAAGTGAGAAACTTGTAATAAAACGCAAAATAGGCAGCGTTAAAATGCTCGCCAAATCAAGGGTAAAAGTAGAATCAGAGTTTCTACAAAATTTAATTCCTAAATTTGCAAAATTTCCAGAAGATACAGATATATAGTTCAGCATAAGCATTGACAACAGATTAACATTATCCAGCTTGAGAAATCAGCTAAAATTGCCGACTGCTAGAAGTAGCAATCTACCGGTGACAAATGCATGACACAGAGATGAAAAAAAGATGAAAACCACAATATATTCAATGAAATGGTCATATAAACCTACAAGTGCGGACAGGTTCAGAGATCTCAAAACTTTTATTCTGCCACCTTTCCCATCAGATCCAACAGCAATCAAGTCACCACTGCTGGAACTCGTATCTTTTGTGCCCACCCATCCCTTATTTTGTGTGCGCTTGCACCATTTCCCTAAATATCGGTTTGTTCCATCAGGACCAAGCAATCCACTGGAGAAACATGTATCACCTGGAGTTTCAGTTAACAACAGGTAGATGTTTTAGTTGGTCTAGTAGTTCCTTCACCCAAACAAAAGCAGCAGTCCACAAATGAACATTGGCCTCTATGAGTTGGTTCAATATGCTCCCAGAAGTAATTACCACACAAACTTAAACATACCAGCTGGTTTGGATGGCGGAATCAGGCAAGGGGACTCCATTTGAATGTTTAGCATTGATTGACCTTGTCTGATGTCATCATGATGCAAGATAGCTTCCTCACCCTTACTAGGGGAAGGGGTATTAGCCTTGCCATAAAGTCCACTAGAGTTAGCCGGTCCCAGCACTTCATGTATTCCTTTAACATCAGAAAGTGCCTCTGAGTTTGTTAGAGCAGAATTCAAATGCCTATTTAGAGGTTTTGAACCAGGAACTGAAACTAAGTGCACTACTTCAGAAAGCTCTGAAGCAACCCCATTGATTGCAACATATGCATTTTTCTCTTTATGGGGAGCCAAGGTAAATTCTTTAACAGATGTGGAACACGTTTCATTTTGTGTGCTGCATTCTTGATCCCTAGTTGAGCTCCCGATCCTGGTCAAATGGTCTGCCAGAAAGAAATTGTGTTGCTTTTGATCTTTTGACTGAAAAGTGTTTGTGGACAAACCATTAGACTCGTTCACACCACTTAGAGTAACTTCCTTACAACTAATCTTCTTTGAAGCACTTAAAGCCCGCAGAGCTTCATTATCTTTGATTTCAACCACCATCTCCAGCTCTTGAACCCTTGTCTAATGATTGCCACAAAAAAGAAAGTCAGTTGATCATATTAGAGATGGCTTCCAATCTCTCTGCACAGAAAACCTTATCAAGGGAAAAGAAGACAAACTAATTCCAAGGAAAAGATTTCAGCATAATTCAAAATGGAGCTTCATGGAGTTACCTTCAGTTTATGTATCTTTTCTTTTGCCTTCTCAAGTCTTTTGCAAGAACGAGCCTCACCTCTTCCAAGTTCATTGCACTTTCCCATCAGCTCCTTATAACTCCTGGCCAAAGAATTTTGCATTTATGAAATACAGCAGAAACCAAAATCCAATGAAACAAGAGAAGAGCGCGCACGCACGCACGCAAGGTACATCCCACAAAAATCTCAAGAACATTGCATCACTATCACAATCCAAAGAGAGGTGCAGATACTAGTTTCTCACTAAATTTATCACATAAGAATCCAGTTTCTACCATAAACTTTCAGAGCATAACAATCAATCCTATAACTTCAGGCTACAGCTATTTGGTAAATAAAGAATTTTATGATTATCATTAGTGATTGGACAGAAAAGTAACTTACTTGTTACGAATAACCAAGGACTTCCTTAGTATGTCTATGGTATCTTTGTTTTTGGCCTCATTACCAAAAGATGCAAGCTTTAAAATTTCATCTTCATCCAAGTTCGGATCAGATACCCTTAGATAACAGGGCATAACCATATTAGCATAAAGTCCAAAAAAGAAACATACAAGCTATTTCCTGGATCCAGTCACCTAACACTAGTTCACTTACAGTTTAAGAGCTGCAAGCTCTTTGGCCAAGGCCATATTTCTATCTTGCAGCTTCAGGACCTCCGACTGCAGTGCATCAACCTCCTAAAATAATATGTTTTTTTGGCAAAGCCAATAAAAGGTTTTTGTAATTCCACAAATAAGCAAACTTGTAAAGTGTGAAAAGGAAAGATTAGAACATGAGCAAACATACACACCTCGGATTTTGAACGGAGTAGCCGCAGTATTGATGCCTTTTGTTGCTCGGCATCATTCCTCAATATGACTTCCTTCTTCAACTGGTCCCTGCAAAGATACAACTGAAAGCAGAGATCCTTAGGGAGCAGTGACATATAGAAAACACATTTGGTAGCCTGCTAAAATGGAAATTGCAGCTGATTTAATGTTTTCAGTATAGAACACTAATGCAATCTTTCCTATCTTTGCTTTGGAATCAAACAAGTACAACATCGAAGGACGCGTATTTCTCCCGGGAGCCCTTACCGTTCTAACCTAAAAATCAAAATTGAAACCGAGATTCAAATGATATCATCAAGTTCCACTACAAGCAATTAAACGTATACCAGAACAACGAAATTTACCTCTTCATTGAGCTGTTTGATTCCCTTCCCTTGACGCTCGAGAACAGAACTGAGACCCGAAGCCTTCGCTTCCAGTTTCCTCACTTGGCCTCGCAAAAACACAAGATCCTGCTCCTCCTCGCTATCTACCGTCTTCCGCGGCACGAGACGTTCGTCTTGATCCCCGACGGACTGGAAATAAAGCCGAGCAGCATCGCCCGAAGAGCAGCTCTGCTTGCAAACCGGACACGTGCATTTCTTCGCATTGGCGGAATACTCGAACCACTGCTGCAAGCTAGGGTTTCAATTGCTCGTCACTGACCTTCAATCATAAATTAGAACAACAACCCAAAATAAAAAAAGAGGAAAACCGTAAAATCTGAGATGCGTGGTACCAGAGTTCGTGCAGGACATGGCCACAAATGGAGACAACCTGGAGGTCTTCGACGATGGGCTTGAGATCTTCGTAGCAGATTGGGCAGATGGTCTTGGCAAAGGCGTTGGCGTCACTCACCATCCCTCCCCCGCCGCCGCTTTTCCCCTTATCTTCTGTTTCCGGTTGCCGTCGTTTTGTGTTTCCTTTCTCTGGTCCCTTTTTTATTTTCCCGCGGCCTCCCAGGGCCGATTTTGAAGAGGAGGGCACAAAACATGAAAATTGTTCGAGCGGGAAGGAAGAGGAGGGAAGATTCAATCGAATCGACGGGATTGGGCTTTTGGACCCCTCAGGAAGGCGGGCCGTTGCCACAAAGAAACGCGGCCCAGTGAAATTGAGTTAGACGCATGATAGGCTTAAAGCTTTTAATCTTCGGACCAAAAAACCCAAAAACAAAAAAAAAACAAAAAAAACAAAACAAAACCTTTTGAAATCTTTTTATTTTCTGAAAAATAATTCATTCATAAAAAAATTTATTAAAAAAATTTTATGAGAAAAATAAATTATTTTTTATTATTAGATTGTATGATTAAAAAATATTTTTTTTAACTTTAGTTGTTACAAAATAAAATTAAAATAATAAAATTAATAATTTTAATATAAGTTAATTATTATTGTAAATAAAAATATAAAAGATATAATTTTTGATTAGTTTCTCCCAAGATAGAATAAATTTTGATATTCAACAACCAAAAATAATGAAATTTATTGTGATAGTAATAAAATTAATTCGTAATTAATAATTAATAATTGGTAAAAATAATGATGGTATGGACAAAATCAATGATAATTCGAGAGTAACTATTTGTCCCTCTAATTCATGCTCTCACTTTGTTCTACCCATTGCAACATCATTAAAAAATGACTTCACTTAAAAGTGATGTTATTTTTTATTAATTTTATAATTATTTTTTAATAAGTATATTTTTTTTAATTTGTCAAATGTTGAAAAACATAAAAAAAAAATTACAAGAAAAATTTTCCCGACTCTTAATCTTAGATATCAAATTCAGCCGGCCATTACTCCGATAAGATAACAAAACCACTGGTTCAATCGTCAGATTATTTTGTCTGATAACTACACTTTTAATTGGTTTTGGAAAATAAGATTGAAAAGTGAAAAGGGGTATAAAGCAAAATTTCACATCAAAAAGTAAAAATGGAGGTGTGAGGTATGGAAGAGAATTCCAATAAAATAAAAAATAAAAAATAATTTTTTTTTAGTGATTGTGCCTTACAATCTAGCATCACTATTGTCCACGGGCTAACTAGGCGGATTACAACCAATCAACTTTCACAATGTACAATTGGTTGCGCGTTATGATTTCTCTCCGGTGACTTCAGTCAGTCAGTCAGATTTTACCATAGCATAAAATATGAGGTTCATCTCGCATGGTTCCTCTAGTTTTGCGAGAGGACTAACGAAGGACACTTCGTAAACTAACCAAACATTTTACTCTAATTTTCAGTTATTGTATACCAATTCTTAGAAATTATACGACCCCTTTTGAAAATTTGTATGTCATTTCGAAATTTAATATTCCAAAAAAAAATAAATAAATAAATAAACACATAAACCTTCAAATATCTTTTGAACGGACTAAATTAACCTCAATGTAAAGCTTTACTGGTTTTGGGGATTCATACCATTCGGTGGCCCGAGTTATAAAAAGAACTAAAAATGAATCGCATTTGAGTGTAGCTGTCGGGAGCAGCTTCAACGAGACTAGGATGTGCATTTGACCCATGCCTACCGGGAAGGAAATAGGGCGGCGGATAGGCTTGCCTCATTCGCTTTGTCGCGGACTCCAGGGCTGCAGTATTTGCAACAACCACCTGCCGGGCTTCGTCCAACTCTTACGGACGACATTGTTAAGAGTCTATTTTCTTAGAGTAGTAGTTTCTTAGCGTGGGTTTCCTCTCCCTTATAACCAAAAATACAAAAATAAGAAAGAATAAATAAAAAATAAAAAAAGAACTAAAACAGAATACTTTTTCACCAACCAAAGATTTAACGCTAGTTCGCCCCCCTTTGTACGTCAATATTCAGAAATTTTTTAGGCCAAGAACAGTGTTTAGTGGTCCAAGAAATCACCCTTTATTAACTGACCAAGTTTTTTGTGCAATTTCAAGTTTTTGTATGTCATTTTTCGATTATTGTTTTCCATTATCACGCGCTCGCATGCTACCTGTGGAAATTTGTATTCCATTAAACTGAAAGTCTGACCTCCAAAGCTCTTTACGTGGGCTAAGTTGCACTACGACAAAGATTATCTAGTGGTTTCGAGGGTGCATTTTGGAAGTTCCTCCTAGTGGCGTGAGAAAACGAAGGAAAAAGGTGTATGACAATCAACCAAATATTCTATTTTTAGTACAAATGGAACATTAAGAAAGGACATTTTGTCAACCAAGCAAACATTTTAGTCTAGTTTCAAGTTATTTATGTCCTTGTCCAATTATTCTCTTCTTTAATGGGATGATGTGAGAGGTGGACACCAAATCTTACATTAAAGTAAAGTCTTTGGTGGATTATTGATCTTGCACTATACTTAGACGGTAAGGTATCCCCAAAGCTACTCTAGAATTATCTTGTGTCAATTTGGCATTTTAAATGGACAAAAATTATATTATACCAACTCAAATCAACAAAAGAGTTGATACTTTGGAAAACTTTAAAAGGTCAATGATAAAGGTAAGGTCAAAGAAAATAAAGAAAACTCTCAACAACTTATTATGCGATATTTACTGTCAGAAAGTTGTCAAATACGAGTTAAGGAGGATGGAGTCTTCACCAGGACTTGCGAATGTGTCATCTGTAGAGGAATTTGTGAACCATTGTCTTGGAAAGGAAGTTGGATTTGAGAGCCTGTGATTGGGCCTTTAAGTGGGTTATTTCCATAAGTTTTTATTATTATTTAGTGGGTAGACAAATTTCCTTATTAAGCCTAGCTTATTTAATGGGTTAGACGAATTTCCTTATTAAATCCAACTTATTAGTTAGGATATACTAATTTCTTTATTTAGCCCAAGTTATTAGTTAGGATTTTTGAAAGTTAGCATATAAAAAGGGCAAAAAGGGTGGTTGGAGGAGATAGACCCATTTTCATAAGTGTATGAGTTATTTTCTCTGGTTCTTTGAGAAATAACTCTGAACTTTCATACTTGAGTGTATTGGTTCACTAGACTTATCTTCTTCAACGTTGTTGTTGTTAAGAGTGACGTCTAAATCTTATAGTTCTGGTTCTTGGTTGTCTACAATCATTGGGTCAGAACTTCAAATCTCTTAACTTTTGTTAGAACAATACTATATCAACATTGGTGTTAGGTTCCGTTTATATATAAACGAAGTTCGTATCATTTGGTATCAGAGCCTTGCTCTAACTTAGGTTAGCTATATTGTTGTTATCATTTCTTTCATGTATTTTTCGTTGTTAGTTAAATAATTAAAAAGAGAAAAAAAAACACAAAAAAAACAAAAAAATAGAAACAAAATCGTGTATTTCGTGGGTTTCTTTTTTGATACTTGTTTCTTCCACAGAAATACCTATTAGTTAACCGAAAAAAAAATTGAGTTTATTGCTCAATAGGTCATTTACTCAATTATATTCGATAATTGATTGTTGTCTAATTGCACTGCTTATATCATTGAATTTCTTGTCATTCTATTTGCTTTATTGCTTATCTTCCTGGTCGTGTCACTTCTCTAAAGAGGTAGGTCCAGGATTAATATATTCAAGTTTTGTTTGTTCTAAATTTAGTTTGCTTGGGACTACTAAAAGAGCTCTTAGAGTTTTGCAATTTATTGTGTGAAATAGGAGAGTTAAGGACTACTGTAGTTGAGTGGAGAGCAAACACGCAAGGGAGTGAGTTTTGTAAGGCATATTCTTTATTTACTAACAATCTTGCATGTACGATGTCTAATGTTAAAGAAGGTAGTTACCCACATGGAGAAGAGGAAGTTGTTGTTCTAGATTTCAAATTGCTTATGAAATCCTTAGAACATAAGTTTGATAGGATTGACCAAGTGCTTTGAGAAGTTCGAGACAAGATGGATCAAATAGAAGGGGAATTAAGTGTCAATCGTAAGAGACCAACTAAGAAGGTCATGAAAGAGCAATTTGAACATGACTTTGGTGAAGATGGTAATGATTATTATGATGACGGTGATAATACTAGTAGAAACTTCAGAGGTAGTTTTAGAGGAGAATGTGGTAATAGGAATGGTAGAGGAGCAAGAGGCAATGGAAATGTTTATGATAGGTACAATGGAGGTTGGGATAACAGAAATAGAGGGAAGGAAGGAGTAGACAAAAATCTTAGTAGTATTAAAATGAAAATACCTTCTTTCCAAGGGAAAGCTGACCCTGATGTTTATTTGGATTGGGAACGAAGGGTAGAATTAATATATGAGTGCCACAACTTCTCTGAAGAGAAGAAGGTGAAGTTAACTGTGGTAGAGTTCATTAATTATGCTATAATATGGTGGGACCAGCAAGTTACCATAAGGAGAAGGAATTTTGAGAGAACTATAGAAACTTAGAATGAGTTGAAGACTGTGATAAGAAGGAAATTTATTCTCAGCTCTTATTATAGGGATTTGTATAACAAGCTGTAGAGCCTTACACAAGGTTCCAAGAGTGTGGAAAAGTACCATAAGGAGATGGAAATTGCTATGGTTAGGGCAAATGTAATGGAGGATAGGGAGGCAACCATGGCTAGGTTCCTCTAAGGGTTAAATAGGAGTATAACCAATGTGGTAGAGCTGTAACACTATGTAGAGCTTGAAGACATGTAATACATTGCCATGAAAGTTGAGAGGCAACTTAAGGGAAGGAGCACTTTTTGACATAAACAGAACTTAGGTTCATCTTTTTGGAAGTCAAATTGGGGGAAGAAGGAAAAGAAGATGACTTGTAAGCAAAAAAGTAATTCACATAGACCCAAGACTAGTGGGGACAACATGGAAAGGGGCAAATTTAAAGAAAAACTTGAGGGCACCCAAGGAAAAACTAGAGATATCAAATGCTTTAGATGTTTGGGTAGGGGTCATGTGGCTTCACAATGTCTTAACAAGAGAACCATGTACCTTAAGGAGAATGGTGACTTTGTGTCTAGCAGTGATACTAGTGATAAAGACCAAATGCCGCCATTAAAGGATGTTAGTGATGTTGATGAAGGGATAAAGTATCCAGAGCATGGTGGAAGGCTTTTAGTAGTAAGGAGAGCCCTTAGTGCGCAGGTTAAGGAGGAGAATGATGCTGAGATTCAACGGAAAAATATTTTCCATGCTTGATATTTAGTTCAAGATAGACTTTGTTGCTTGATCATTGATGGAGGTAGTTGCACTAATGTAGCAAGTACAGAGTTGGCGAAAAAATTGAACTTGCCTATAACTAAACATCCTAGGCCATATAATTTGTAATGGTTGAATGACAGTGGAGTGGTAAAAGTGACTAAATAAGTTATGGTTTCGTTTTCCATTGGTAGATATAAGGACGAATTGTCTTGTGATGTTATAGCTATGTAGACCGGGCATTTGTTATTAGGTCATCCTTGGCAGTTTGATAGAAAAGTTTTGCATGATGGTTACAAGAATTGCTATTCATTCACCATGTATGGAAGACTATTTACATTGGCACCATTGACTCCAAAACAGGTGTATGAAGACTAAGTGAAACTTTATGAAAATGAGCAAAAGAGGAGGAGCAAAAAGAAAGAGAGAGTCAAGAGAAAAGAAAGTGCAGAAGGGAAAAAGAAGATAAATGCATTTGAGAGTGCTGAGTACAATAGTGGTAAGGTTCACAAGAGTGAAGATGAAAGAAAACAAGTGAGTGTGTTTACAAAAGGAGCAGATGTTAGGGTTGCCTTCCAAGTTAGGCAACAAATGATCTTAATCCTTTACAAAGATTCTTATTTCTCTAACACTAACTTTGATTCATCTTTGCCTAGTGCTATTTCATCTTTATTGCAGAATTATAATGATGTGTTCCCTTAAGAGATCTCAAATGGTTTGCCACCAAAGAGAGGGATTGAACATCACATTGATCTTATTCCTGAAGCTCCCAATCCCAATAAGCTAGTGTATATAAGTAATCTTGAGGAGACAAAGGAGCTTCAGAGGCAAGTTAATGAGTTGATAAAGAAGGGATATGTAAAGGAGAGCATGAGTCCATGTGTAGTGTCAGTGTTACTTATGTCAAAGAAAGATGGATCTTGGAGGATGTGTGTTGATTGTAGAGCTATCAAGAAAATAACAATTAAGTATCGACATCCTATACCTAAGCTTGATGATATGCTAGATGAATTACATGATGAGTGTTACTTCTCTAAAATTGACCTTAAGAGTGGATATCATTAAATTAGGATGAGGGAAGGAGATGAATGGGAAACTACATTCAAAACCAAGCATGGTTTGTATGAATGGTTAGTTATGTCATTTGGTTTGACTAATGCACCTAGTACTTTTATGAGATTAATGAATCATATTTTGAGACCTTTCTTAGGAAAATTTATTGTGGCTTATTTTAATGATATATTAGTATATAGTAGGAGTTTGGAAAAGTATGTTAAACATTTGCATTGTGTGCTTGATGTTTTAAGAAAAAAGAAATTGTATGCCAATTTAAAGAAATGCGACTTTTGCAAGGATCATGTCATTTTTTTGGGTTATATTGTGTCTTCTCATGGCATAGAGATTGATAAAGAGAAGATTAAGGTAATTCAAGAATGGCCTATACCTAAGAGTGTGAGTGATGTAAGGAGTTTCCATTGTTTGGCTAGCTTTTATAAGAGGTTCATTAAGGATTTTAGTACCATAGTTGCACCATTGATTGAGGTAGTAAAAAAGAGTGTGAGTTTTAAGTGGAGTAAGGAACAACAAGATGCCTTTGATTTACTTAAGTCTAAGTTGTGTAAAGTGCCACTTCTTACTTTGCTTGATTTTTCTAAGATCTTTGAAATTGAATGTGATGCATCGGGCATTGGGATTGAGGGAGTTCTCATGTAAGAAAAATGACCTATTGCATTCTTTAGTGAGAATTTGAGTGGTGCAACATTGAATTATCCAACTTATGATAAAAAAGTATATACACTTGATAGGACTTTAGAAACGTGGCAGCATTACCTTTGGCCTAAGGAGTTTGTAATTCACACTAATCATGAGTCTTTAAAATACTTAAAGGGGCAAGGTAAGTTGAATAGAAGACATGCAAAATGGGTTGAATTTATCGAAACTTTTCCTTATGTAATTCAATACAAATCAGGTAAGAAAAATGTTGTTGCTAATGCATTGTCACGTAGGTACACACTGATTAGCACTTTGAGTATTAAGTTGTTGGGGTTTGAGCACATTATTGAATTGTATGCTAATAATGCTGACTTTAGTAATGTATATGCTGTATGTGAGAAAGCTGCCTTTGGTAAGTTCTATAGACATGAGGGGTATTTGTTTAGAGTAAATAAGCTTTATATTCCTCAAGGGTCTCTGAGAGCATTACTTGTGAAAGAAGCTTATGAGGGTGGTTTAATGGAACACTTTGGCATTTGAAAGAATTTTGATGTTTTAAATGAACATTTTTTTTGGCCACATATGAAAAGGGATGTTAAAAGGGCCTGTGCCAAGTGTATTACCTATAGACAATCTAAATTTAGAGTTTTACCCTATGGTAAGTATATGCCCTTAAAAATTCCCTGTGAACCTTGGACCAACATTTCTATGGATTTTATTCTTGGGTTACCTAGGTCCAAGAAGGGCCGACATTGTATTTTTGTTGTAGTTGACAGGTTCTCAAAGATGACGCATTTCATTGCTTGCACCAAAATGGATGATGCCACACACATTGCAGACTTAATTTTTAAAGAGATTGTTTGCCTACATGGAGTTCCAAAGAGTATTGTGTCAGACCGTGATGCAAAATTTTTGAGCCATTTTTGGAAAACATTGTGGGGTAAACTTGGAACAAAGTTGTTGTTTTCTACAACTTGCCATCCCCAAACCAATGGACAAACTGAGATAGTAAATCAAACTATTGGTACATTGTTGCATGCTGTTATTGGTAAGAACTCTAGAACCTGGGAAGAATGTTTGCCTTTTGTGGAGTTTGCCTATAATCGTGTTATTCATAGTGCTATAGGTTATTCTCCTTTCGAGCTTGTTTATGGTTTTAATCCATCATCACTTTTGAATTTAGTATCATTGCCTATACAAGACAGGGTTAATTTAGATGGGAAAAAGAAGGCAGAAGTGGTTAGGCAACTTCATGAGAAAGCTAGGCTTAACATTAAGAGAAGAACCAAACAATATGAAATACAAGCCAACAAAAGTCGTAGGTATATCACTTTTAAACCTGGTCATTAGGTTTGAGTACAGTTGTGAAAGGATAGATTTCCTAAACAAAGGATATCAAAGTTGCAACTAAGGGGAGATGGTCCTTTTTAAGTGGTGGCAAGAGTCAACGATAATGCATATAAACTTGACTTACCATGCGAGTATAATATGAGTGCAACATTTAATATTTTTGACCTTTCTTCTTTTCTCTTTGATGATGTAGATGTTGATTTGAGGACAAATCATTTTGAGGAGAAAGAGAATGATGGAAACTATATTATACCAACTCAAATCAATAAGGGAGTTGATATTTTGCAAAACCTTGGAGGACCAATGACAAGGACAAGGTCAAAGAAAATAAAGGAAGCTCTCAACAACTTGTTATGCAACATTTACTATCAGGAAGTTGCCAAATACGAGTTAAGAAGGATGAAGTCTTCACCAGGGCTTGCGAATGTGTTATCTGTGGAGGAATTTGTGAACCATGGCCTTAGAAAGGAAGTTGGATTTGAGAGCCCATGATTAGGCCTTTAAGTGAGTTATTTCCATGAGTTTTTATTATTATTTAGTGGATGGACGAATTTCCTTATTAAGCCCAGCTTATTTAGTGGGTTGGACGAATTTTCTTATTAAACCCAGTTTATTAGTTAGGGTGTATGAATTTTTTTATTAAGCCCAACTTATTAGTTAGGGTTTCTAGGGGTTAGTATATAAAAAGGGCAAAAAGAGTGGCTGGAGGAGGCGGACTCATTTTCATGAGTGTATGAGCTATTTTCTCTAGTTCTTTAAGAACTAATTCTGAACTTTCATACTTGGATATATTGGTTCACTAGACTTATCTTCTTCAACGTTGTTGTTGTTGTTAGAAGTGGTGTCTAAATCTTATAGTTCTGGTTCTTGGTTATCTATAATCATTGGGTTAGAACTCCAAATCTCTTAACTTTTGTTAGAACAATCCTATACCAATATTGGTGTTGGGTTCCGTTTACATATAAACGGAGTTCGTATCACAAACTCAAATATTTGGAGCTTTTCACATTATGAGTGAATTGCTAAATTTTGATAATAGCATATAAGATTGGAGATGGCATAATAACGTTTGGTCGGTTGATAAGTTGTCTCTCCATCGAGTCCACTTCTTCCACAAAAGGAAGTGAGTGTGTGTAATTGACCAACTTTCTTTTTTTTTTTTTTTTCAAAGCATATTTTACATATTTTCTATAATATGTATTTATAGTTAAGAGAGTTTTAACTTTCTTTTAATGGGTTGGATGTGTCTATTATAGGCAAGATTACCTAACCTAATAGCATTTACACCTCTCATTTGCAAATGATGAATTGAAATGGCTTAATCATTAGTCAAAAAAGCATTCTCAACATTCAATTCTTTATAAATAATTATTAAAAACAAATGAATTATGTAACTTGTAAGCACACATACACTTTGAAGTATATTTCATGTACTTATTAAGAATACCTAATTATTACAACTCTAAAAAAATGTAAATCTTATTATATAAAAAAATTGTGTTTAATTATATTCCAAATCTATTTTGTCATATCAATTTCAATTCACGATATCTCTTTTAAGATAAATTAGATTTTGTTTTTTTTTATATATTTTATAATTATACTTCATTCATTATGAACAAATATTATTAATTAACTAATAAATATATATGAAAAATGTTAGACAATAATAATTTTCCTTTTATACTTATATTTCTTAAGTACAATGCAACTAATTTCCTAGATATATTTCAAAAGCTTGAATTATTCTCGACCATAATTGATATACTAAAATGACAAATATCATATTATAACTTTAGAACAAAGTCAAAAGTTACATATGGTATAATTTTAGAAATAATTATACCTTATAGGACTTATACAATAACGAATAAAGGAAAGTTTTTTTTCCATTTCCCTTATTAGTCAAATAACACATATGGTATGAAATATATGTTATGGTGATCATTCTTTACCAAAAGCGTGTGTCATTCCATTCATTTTTCTTATAATATTACTAAATAGATCATAGTTCAATCACTCTTAAACTTCTAATCTAAGTTCACTAATTGACCCTCTTATTTATAAGTATTAAATTGAAATCTCACGTATGGCTTTTAACTAGTTATATAGAAAGTAAGATTCTATATTGGTTTTTACTCATTATAACCTTATCTTGATCTTGTCAAAGTGACCATCTTTATATGTATAGAATTTTGTTCATTTTACAATTTTATCTTTATACGCTTTCTCAACGTTAGAAGCAATTATCAGTTTGAATAGACTAATTTTAACCTATTTGATGTATTTTTTACTTTTTTTATGAAATGAAACTTGTATTAAGATTAATCTTATATCAAACTTATTGTGTAACAATTAACACTTGCGATAATATTATAACTACATATATAACAAAAAATAAACTCTTTAATTATATAATATCACATAGTCACGATATATCACAATATATTAAATTTTATGAATTCTTATAAACTTAATATATAACTAGCATGCATCTTTTGGTATTGGTTTAATTAGTGGATATATTTTCATCTTATGTGTTAAAATTTATTGCAAAGTAACATCCTTTGTGACATAATGTTTTTTACAAAGTTGTACTTAATATCAATATATTTGGTTCTATGATAATACTTAAGATCTTTTGTATATGCAATAGTCACCTAACTATTGCAATATAATATAATCACTTTTTATTGCTAACCACATATTTTTAAATATTTCAAAAATTCCTTAAGTTAAATAGTTTCTTACATTGTAATTGAGCAGACTACAAATTTTGACTCTATTGTTAATAAGACAATACAAATTTGCTTTTTACAACTCCATAATATGGTATCATCATTTAACAAAAACATATATCCTGATGTAAATTTATGTTCGTCTATATCTCCTCTCCAATAGACATCTAAATAGTCAATTAGTTGTAAATCATTCCATTAATAACATAAGGAATGATCTATAGTGCTTTTGACATATCAAAAGATTCTTTTTATAGCTTGTTAATGTGCTTTTATTAGGTTTGATTAGTATTAACTCACCAATCTCACAACATAACAAATATCAAGTCATATACATATCATAATGTATATTAGACTACCTACCACACTGGAATATAGTACATTCTTCATTTTTGTATGCATTATCATGTTTTAGAATACATTTTAAGGCTCAATCCATCACTTTTAACAATTGAGGTGCCAATGGATTTACAACTTTCTAATTCTAAATTGCTTAAAAATTTCATAGATGTAAGACTCTTGTAATAGAGTTAAAGTCTTTTAGAATAATTTCTATAGATCTTTATTTCTATTATGTAAATTGTCTCACTTATGTCCTTTATTTCAAAATTAGAGAGCAATCATTCCTTAATGATAACAACAAATTCCTTCTTGTTTCCAACCAGTAAAATGTTATCTACATATAAAGATAGAATTATAAATTAATCTTCAAATTTCTTAATATACATGTAATGATCTTATTCAATCATTGCGAAATGAGATTATTGTACAATAGAATTTCAAATACCACTACTTAAATGATCATTTTAGGCTATAAATTTATCTTTGGAGTTTACAAATTTTATTCTCTTGGCTTTAGACATTGAAATCTATAGGTTGTTTTATATAAATTTCTTTATTTAGTTCTCCATTGAGAAAAATAATTATAACATCCATCTAATGTAATTATAAATCCATATTTGCAAATATAATTAGAATTAAGTGAATTGAGGTAAAACTTACTATTAGTGAAAAGGTTTTCTTAAAATTTATACCCTCTTGTTGAGTATAATTTTTCACTACTAAGTAGACCTTATACCTTTCTATAGATCCATTTACCTTACATTTGATTTTAAGAATCCATTTGTTCTTAATAACTTTATATCCTTAAGGAAAATTTACCAAATCCTAGACTTGGTTAGATTTCATAAATTCCATCTCTACTTCCATTATTTTTATCTATTATTACTTATAAAAGGATGAAAAAGCCTTAATTAAGTTTTTTCTCATAATAAAAGACAATTATATAAGCTTCCCATTCAAACTCAAAATGATTACAAGAGATACTTTTGTAATTATCTTTATGCAATATAAGTTATTATGCAACTTATAATATAATGCTCTCACTTAAATTAATAGCTTAAGGCGTTTCATCATTTATTTTTGTTATCAGGTTTGATACATTATAACCATATGAATTACACATTTCATATAGATAAAAATCCTTATCAATACCACCCTTACTAGGAAATTTATTTTATAAGAATATTACATCACGTTATTTCAATTCTAAAATACTTCCATTGGCTTGTTCACCAATAAACATATACTATTTAAAGTATTTATAATATCTTATAAAAATATTTTTTCTTTCTCTTAAACCCAATTTTCCATGTTTATAAGATAAATAATGAATATAAGCTATTAACCCCAAAGTCATAAATTACTTCAGTTAGACTTTTATCTTAATATAATTTATATGGTATGAAAGTAAAAAATTTAAAGAGTACACAATTAAGTATATACACAACTATCAATAAAGCATCACCCTAATAATATATTGGAAAATTTGCTTATACCATGATGGACCTAACTATCTTTAATAAGGTTTCATTTCTTCTCTTTATAACACCATTTTATTACAAAGTCTTAAGAACAATCAGTAATCTAACTATACCCTTTTCATTACATAGTTTCTTGAACTATTTAAAAAGATATTTGCATCCTCAACTAGTTTATAAGGTTTTAATTCTTTTATCAAACTAATTATCAACTATACTTAAATATTTTTAAAGCTTTTTAATCCTTTAAATATATAGGAGATTAGATAAATATAATCATAATGCATATAATAATTTATGAAAATAATAAAATTTAAGGCATCATGTCTCACCCTCACACTTATTGGACCACATATGCTAAAATAGACTAATTATAATGAAAATTTGACTTTAATAATTATGTCAAATGGGTTTTTAGTTGTTGTTTTTTTTTTTACTAGATAGTATCGATAAGTAGTCAATTCAATTTTAGTGAGTGAGATTAAAAGGTCCCTTTTAGCTAAGCAATTCATTCTTTCTTGCCCAATATGACCTAGTTTAGCATGCCAAATATTTATGCCTACGACATTGTTGTTGGTTAATGCAATAATAGAAAAATAACTACTATAGATATTAAATACATCATAGTTAATATCCAACACAAACAAACCATCTAACAGATATCTATAACCAACATAGGAAGTGTTATCATAAATATTTACAACATGACCTTCAAAAACAAGTTTATAACCTAAATATAGAAGAACAAGTACAAAAACAAAATTTTGTTGAATTTCAAGTACGTAAATAACACCGTGAAGTAGTAAGGTTTGACCATCTTGCATTCCTAATATACAATTGCCAATCCCTTTAATTTCTATCCTCGCATTATTCCTAACATATATTCATCTTGAACTAGCTCCGATTTGATTAAACTTCCTCCAATTTGATTAAACTTCATATATGCTTCTTGATCTTTAGCTATATGGTCTTTAACACTTAAGTCTACAATCCACAAAGGATTAGATTCAATAAGCAATATTGAGTTGACAATATTAGCTAAATAATGAAAAGTAAAAGTAAAAAATTATCATTTTTGGGCTTAGTGCATTCATAAGAAAAATGACCCAATTTGCCAAAGTTATAGCATTTCATTTTAATCTTATTATTTTTCTTTCTATTGTACCTTTTACGATAGTCATTCTTATTCTTCTTTCATGGTTATCCATTTCATTTTCTTTTATTATGATACTTATAATATCACTTATATTTTGAACCAAAAATAACCTTTGAACTAATTTTAGATTTAGCCATATTCATTTAACTAAAAAACTTAGCAACCCTTAGGTACTCATTTTCTAAAATCAAACGACGTGAGACATCTTTAAAAGTCTTAATAGTCTCATTATGTATCATATTAATTTTCATGTGCTTTTAGTTCGAATGAATGGAGTAAATGATAACCTAAGCTTATTGCTTATCTTTAAGGGTATACCTAATTACTTTGAGCTTTTCAATCATATTAGATATCACCCTTATGTTGTCTTATATTATGATATGACTTCTTCATATAGATGTCAAAATTAATCATCAAATCTCTCAACTTAGTAGTTGAAGTACCCCAAACTTATTTTTCAAAACCAACTATATTACCTAGATAATCTTATAGTCATTAAACTTATAAATGGGATCATCCTCTATATTTTTAAGCAAAGTAATGTGAGTTACATTATTCTTTCTTTTCCAAACCTTAAAAGTCTTTTGGTCTCGCCTTTGCTGAGTTAAGAAACCCTTCCCACAATCTAACATGATAAGGTTGATGGTCTTTATCACTTTATACTTTTCAAGAATATACTAAATCTTACAATACTAGATGTCATATTTTTCACCATTCAGCTTATTCTCCTTATTAAGCTTATTAATAATATTTTTTTATAGTTATGGTTACAACAACCTTAAAACATTTATTTATAATTAGTACTAGTATTTTAATCATTCATTTTATACCAATATTGAAATAGATTAATAATAATATAAATTTAGTCAAGGAATCAAAAGATCATAATGTTCCTAATCATCTTCTTTTATATTAACACTAGATTATTTTACACTCTATAATGATCTTTTTAATTAGAATTCGCATCATACGTGTTATATTTCATCTTTAAATAAAATGAAAAAAATATTAAACATTACTAACATAAAAGATATCAATTTTATAATCTATCAATTTTTGAAATATAATATCAAAATCTTATAAAACATACCATTAGAAAAATTTTGGTGCAAATTTCATATTTTTTAGCATTTCTGTTAATTATTATGAATTTTAAAAAAATAGTTCATTTTTAAAATAATCAAAAAATAATATCAAATAGTAGATTTTTTTTAATTAATATGCGATACATGACACTCTTTAATTAGTCAATGAAATATGAAATTAGAATGACATTTTTTTATTTTAGTTAAGTTTGCTACATGACGTTTTCTCCAGGGTAATTATAGTGCATTTTGATGGTTTTTCTTACACTAAATTAGTTAAATAAATATTCTATTTCACATACTTACCTAAAGAGTATAGGCACTTTTTATTGTCTAGACTTTCAATGATCATAAAATTTTGATATAATTATAATTTAATTTTTTTTAATTTTAGTGAAATTAATTTTCAAAAAAAAATATGTGAAAATATGTATTTAAAAAATTATCTAAACACATAAGATTGAAATCTTTTCTTGGAGTTAGTTTATATTTTTCTTAAAATTTTAAAATTCAATTACTTTCAATTAGTATATCCAAAATTGAAAAATAATATATATTTGGAAAACTTATAATAAATACTTTTTATACATGTAAATTTTATGTTGTAAAATTATCATGTTCAATGTTAATTTTAAAATATAAAATATAATAAAAAATATTTTTCTCACTAAATGTATAACTAAAAAATACAAAAATTTTATAGCATGTTGCACAAATCAATATTTTTTACATGTACATTTCATAAAAAAAATGCATGTGAGAGAAATAAATTTTTAAATATATTAGCTCAAAATATACATAGAAATTGTATATAAAATAAAATTTTAAGAAAACTTAAATAGCAATTTTTATACTCTTTTTTATAACAGAATTAATTTTAAAAAAAATTAATATCAATATTAGATTAAAAGGTTAGAACAATAATTATTTTTAAAAAATTTCAAAAATTAATAGTAAATTAATTACCGGTATATCCAAATTTTTTTTATAATCTAAGTGATATTATTATATCAAATATCACCCATATTTATAACTCAAGAAAGTTTTAATTTTCTCTAACTTTCTTCTAATGAATTGAGTAAACCTATCATGAATAGACCTACCTAACATAATAACATTTATATATATATATATATATATTTATTTCGGACAACATCCCAGACACTGCAATATACACCACTGAAACTATTAGAGCATTTACGTTGTCATCACTTAGGGAACGCCACTGAAACTGTTATTTTATGCTAGTTCTTGTTTTTTTCCTTACAATACTTCTTTTGAGGGGTGCGTATCACACAATCCCGACGGTTTTGTGAGAACACAGAGAAAGGAGCGTGTGGTAATCAAACAAACGTTCTGCTCTAGCGCTGTCGGGTACATCTCTTAATTTATTGCATTTAATCTTCTAGTATTCATATGCTACGTTTAAAAAATTATAATTCCAAGATAGTGGTACGTGAGACCTTGGAAACTTTTTTTTTTTTTTTTTTTTCAGCGTAGACTCAATTGAACCGTGAACACAATGCTTCGGTTGTTTCGAGGTTAATCTTGACATGATCCTCCTAGTATCAAAGAGAATGCTACAGAAGGACACTTGTAAGATGACCAAACATTTTTCAAACCTTGAGTTTTCGTATGTCACTTTCTAAATATTGCATGCAATAATCCAATAATGTTATTCCATAATAAAAAAAAATTATATTTCGAGAAACAAAACAAAACGTATGTGACCCCCACCAACTGGTTTGTGTGGGATGGCATTGCACAGTGACAATATCTGCGCGGTACGTCAATAGTCAAGAAAAAATTCTCCCAATGAAAAAATGGTTTTTTTTTTTTTTTTTTTTTTTTTTGTGAATGACCAACAATTCCAACCGCTAGTGTTTTATGGGTGAGATTTCAAGACCACTAGCATTATGCTGTGGTCGATTAGGCCGCTCAAAATTAATATTCGGAACACATCTTGTTATTTGGTAGAATATCAAATTTAATGTTGGCATACAATTATGGAAATGTGCCTTGGAAAACAAAGGGTTTTCTCGCATCTTGGAAAAATAGTTTTCCAATTTTGGGATGCACCCCACACATCTTGTTTTCTCGCACAACTGGGAGGATCATATGGGATGAATTAGTCAATAGTGAGCTCAGACTATGTGGATGCACACCGCTGCTCGGCCAATGCCAAAAGTTAAACAGTGACAATGCGTACAGATGACTTTTGTAACAAATTTCATGCAATGAGAGACTGCAAGGAAAAATAATTCACGTAGCCAGCCTCCATGACTTGGGGGGCTATCACATTAAAGTGTTACGGTAACAATGACAGGGCAGCTTAAGCCTGAATGAACGCCATGAACTTTATTCGCAAATGAGTCCCCTGAGAAATGAAGCTTAGTTGAAAGGCCGGATCAAGGGCACAAAATGTGCCATTAGAGATCGCTTAATTTCATTCACGGGTCTTCATGTGGGACAAATATTTAGATTAGAGGGAAACGAAAAAGATAATTGATTATGTGGGCTCGAAAATTCTATTGTCTGGTAATTTTTGAAAAAATAAATTATTGAGTGAATGACATTTTGTTCCTCCACCTTCATTGTTTGTTTGTTTTGTTTTTTGTTTTTTTTTTTCTCCATTGTGATGAACAAAGAACAAAACAAGAAACAAAGTGATGAGAAACATCTCGACCCAAAGGATACACACCATCCAAGAAACACAAAACCCGATTTCTTACCGATTATATTAGATGGATGGCATTAGGGACACACGTCCACAACAAAAACGATTTAAAATCGAGCATATTGACAAGACGAGACACAATAGACTGCCCTCAGTTTCAGAAGTTGCAGATTCTTAAAAGAGCAACCATAATGAAACACGCTTGGAGATTTTCCACTCGTTATACATGTAATCCATGTTTATATATCTTTTGAGCATGAAACTTGCTAATAATTCTTGATCTCGTGATTTGTTCCAGCAATTTATCTGGTACAGTCAACCCAACTCTCATAAAGCAGGCAAACGTAAAAGAAAATAATAAAAAAAAACAATAATCTTTTATTTATTTATTTATCAAAAGGAGCTCTAACTCACATCCTCGAGCATAATTAACATAAAAACTCCATTTTAATCTATTTTCTTTCAATGCAGAACTTCGAGGTATTCAGCTGTGCTCCCATATCTCAGTCCAACCTCTCAAGTGATTTCCAATCGACTCTCGGGTCTCAGACCATTAAAAAAGTTCTGTAAACTAATTGATCATGCAATAACATAAGCCCCCGAACTGACCTGACAAGGCCTTCATGGCAACAAGATTGTTGACAACACTAAAATTTGACTAGTTCTGATTGTTGACCTAATCAGAACTACCCTAAAATTTTTAAATTTTTATTCGAGTAATTCGCAATTTAATTTAATTTACACACAAAAATTGTTTCATCTACACACAAAAATTTTGCAGATTTTATTTTTATTTTGTTATCGCACGTGTACAAAATATTTTAAGTCGTGTAATTAATTGCCCGATGTGCATGCGAGATAGAGAACTTGGCTTCTGGAGATCTTTTTTTGTACCTCTGAATCCCCTTATCCAAATTTGACAATGATGATGATGATGATGATGATGATGATCTTTGCGGGATGGATGGCAACTGGCTGCCATGGACGAGGGATTTTGTACGGTAAGTGAGAGTTGTGGGGGCGGCCATGGCTGGCGACTCACCCAAATTTGTTTTTCGTTTTTTAAGTATGAAATCTCATTTTTATTCTTTTTTTTTTTTTTTTGATTCCCAAAAATTTCCCGTCAGCACGTGATTCATTTATCCAGCAACTGCCACGTCTCGGTGTGCTCTCCGCCTGTACCCATTCCAGCTGCCACGCAGTCGTCCCTTCCCCGAAATACCAAACAATTTTGAAATATGAGAAACGAAGCCCCTTGGGTTGTTGGCGAATGGCGCAATCTGTACTTTTGAGCGCTGCTTTTCTCGCATCCGTCTCAGGGACTCTCCAAATAAGGGTTTTAGGCTGTAATTCTAGAAAGTATATAAATTTTATAAGAATGAATATAGTTATTTTTATAATATAATTTATAATTTTAAGTTTTTTTATGTACAAATTAAAATTGTCATTTCATTTTTTACAAAATTTAAATTTCGCAACCCTAATTAATTTTATTAATCAAATACATTGAAAGTGAATTAAACCATTTTAATAGTTTTATGAATAATAAATTATTGATTTTATAAGAATTTTATTACAACCCTACGATTAGAATGATATGCTGAATCCTTGTACTACTTTCTTAATTTTTCAATCACGAGAGAAATATGAATTTATATGTAAGTATAAATAGTTAAAAAGCTTTAAATTATTTTCTTTTTATCACGTTATAAAATTTACTTATATGATTATATTTATTTAATTTTAAAATTTTTTAATACATCATTAAAGCTTTTTAACAAGTTAACATTAATATGGTAATGATTTATAATTTTTTTAGTATTTGAATAAAAATAAAATTTTAACATATATTAATTCTCTTATATTATAAAATTATGCATATTTAATTTACATTATTATTTTTACACTTTCTTTCAACTATATTTTTCAATTTCATATATTAATTTTCTCAATTAAATAATTTTTTTAATTATGTCATCAATTTTAGTTGTGTATTATCTTCTTATTTATTTGTAAATTAAAAAAATAAGAAAAATATTCTTCCAAGTGCTTCAAATGTAATGTTCTTAATGTTTTAAGAGAAAAAAAATAAGAAAAAGAAACTAATGTCAAATAAAATTATTTTTATATTTTTTATTTTGTTAAAAAGAAGAAAAAAACTTCTTTTGAATTCATTTCTTTTATAAAAAAGAAAAAATGCACTTAAATTTTTCTTTTGTTTTTTTAAACAAATAAAGATAAAAAAATACTCATAATTTATTTTTTTATTTTGAATTTGTAATTTTCTTAAAAAGTAAAAAAGAAATAATATTCATAGTGTCCATTAATATCTTACTATTTAATAGTTTTTTTTTCTTAAAAATACATATAGTATAAGTATTTTTTTATTTTTTATTTCCTTAAAAAGTTAAAAAAAACAATACTTATAGTTTTTGTTAATGTTTTACTATTTAATAATTATTTCTTAATTTAAAAAATATTAATAAATTTGATTTTTTAAAAAAATTCCAAATTACTTATAAAAATAAAATCTTAAATTAATTCGAATAATAATTATAATTAAAAATCTAAATTTACTCTATCACTTCAATTTTAATTTTATTTAATTTCTTCAACATAAATTTAAATTGAAAGATTATTAAATTAATTAAGGTAATAATCATAATTAATAACAAAATTAATTTTAATTATGCTCATTTATTTTTTAAATTTAAATTAAATATAAATTAATTTAATTAATTATTATTCAAAAATACATTGAATTTTTTTATTTTAACATCTTTAATTAAATATCCTAAATTTACACAACTCTCGAATCTAAATCTAATAGATATATGTATGTATATATATTATATTAAGGGTTTCTCGTGAATTTTTATTATATATAAAAGAAAGAAAATAAAAGGAAAAAAAATTCTTATTTATTATTTTCTTAAATAGAAATTTATTTATTACTTTTTAATATATTTCTATTTCAAGTAATAAACAAATCTAATTTTTTTTATAGAATATAAAAAAATTTAAAATTTGAGTCAATTATTATTATTTATTTTCTTAAAAAAAAATCTTAAATGTCCTTTTCTTTTGAAGAAAAAAATCTTATTTTTTTAGTCAATTAAATAGGAGCTTATTTATTACCCTCTTAACCTATTTCTATTTCAAAAAATAAAAAAAAATCCTATTTTTGTTTTCCAACAAATATATATATTCAAAATTAGAAATTAAAAATAATCCCAAATGGAAAAAAAAAATCCAAATGTCCTTTTTATATTGTATTTTTAGAAAACTAAAAATAAGAAAAAATTATTCACCTCTTATCCTATTTTCATTTCACTCTATGAACAAAAATGCTAATTTTGTTTTGTTTAACAAGAAAAATAAAAAGAAAAAAAATTTAAAATTTCTATAATAATTTATAATTAATAAAATTTCATTTATAATTCTCTTAAATAAATTGGTGTTTATTAAATTTATTTTTTATTTTCTTAAAAAAAGAAAAAAAGTATTTAAAATTTAAATTTATTTTGATTTTTTATTTCTTGTCTTTTTAAAATTTTTTAAAATTTCTTATAAAAATAAAAATAAGAAAAAAAATATTCACTTCTTATCTTATTTTTATTTAAAATAAAAAATTAAAAAATTCCTACAATAACATAAAAAATTGAATATAATCAGCAAAATGGCAAATACAAACACTGCAAAGACATGTCTATATTTATTTTTGTGAATCTTATTTTTTTAAATTATATTTTTTTCGAATAAAAAATTGTTTAAATTCATTTAATCTTAGTTTTATCTCGAATAGTATAAAGTAAAACTTTCTTCTCTCCCTTCCCGGCGAAGGGGCCGTAAGGGAGGGCGTCGGCATTTAGTGTTTTAATTTGTTTCGCTCATTTTCTCTCCCCATTGGATTTGGTAGTTTTTGCCTTGTTTTCTCCAACGAAAATTACAATTAAAATTAATTATTGTATTTTGTTTTTTAATTTATCTGAAGTTACGATTTTGGCCACGGGTATATGAACAGAGAGACGAACCGGGGGGGGTGATGGGTCATTTCGTAAATCGACGGCCAGCTCAGTGGGGCTCAGCATCAGATTCGTCGTCTTCTGTTCGTAGCTAAAGTGTTAGTTTGTTGTGGAATGCCCGTCAACAGCCGGTTCTCTCTCTCTCTCTTTCTCTCTCTCTCTCTGGTAATTCTCACCTAAGTTCGATCTACAGAACCGAAAGCGCAGAGGAGGAGAAGGCGAAACTCACTTCCTATCTTCGTCTACGCGCACCGCATCGCCAAGCCGAGAAGTAAGTGCTTACCCTCTTCTCCTCTCTCGTCTTAGCTGCTCTGATCCCGAAACGAAGTGCGCTTTGCTTTGCTTTCATTTCGATTCCCTGGATTTGCTTTGCCCCGTAGATTCATTTCCATATTTGGTTTCTGTTCGAGCTTTAATCAAGAGCATATTTGGGCACCGAGAGAACAGCAGCAAAACCGTCGGGAATAGGAAAGGTTAATTGAATTTTGTGTGTTTTGTGTTTTTCTTTTTTAATTAATTGATTTTTTTTTTATACTTTTTTTTCCCTCGATTGTGCGGGCTTTATCCGGAAATAAAATTACTGGAGAGACAATCGCTTTTTTGGGTGAAGGAGAGAAATTGCTTACTAGATTAGGTTAGCCGAGGAGTTTAATCTTCAGTTGATTAGTGCTTTCATGTCATTTGCCTTGTAGATTGTTGCGGTGTGGAAGCATATTATACAGCAATTTTCACTTATTTTGTTTTGCTTAGCTGGTGATAAATTGATTTGGATGGGGTTCTTCGGAGGTTTTTGCTTGTATTGATCCACGATCTGCTGATTATGTTGCAGTATATACCATAGACAGTAATTTACTAGTAACTTTGAATTTCATTTGCTTGAACTAGATGAAGGAGGGTAGAGATGGAATCTGGAGTGACAGAAATTCAAAATCTTCATCGGCTGGTTCCCTTCCTCTTATTCTTGATGTAGACGATTTTAAGGTAATTGGACTTCAGACTGTACTGCGTACTATGTCATAACTATGGCTATTACATTTGTATGAAGTTAATGAACTTGAAATGTGAATTAACTTTGTAGGGTGATTTTTCATTTGATGCATCATTTGGGAACTTGGTAAACAATCTCCTTGCATCTTTCCAAGAAGAGGAAGCAGATTCGGTAGAAGGACATGGCAGCATCAGTGCGAGTGATGCCTTTGCAAATGGGCATGTGAGAGCCACATCTGATGCGACAAAGTTTGCACAAGGGCTGTCTTCCCCTTTATTTCCAGAAGTAGAGGCTCTCTTGTCTCTGTTCAGGGATTCATGCAAGGAGTTAATTGACCTTCGGAAACAAGTAGGTTGTGGAATTTGTAAGTGATGCCATTTCCAAATCATCACAATATTTTCTGCTTAAGTCTTCTTTCTGGTTTGAAGATTGATGGAAGGCTCTCCAATCTGAAGAAGGAGGTTTCTGCCCAAGATTCTAAGCACCGCAAGACACTTAACGAGGTTTGTATGCAGATCACTGTAAGTTGTGATAAAATTTACTTAATGAACTAAACTGAAGAAAAGCCCACAATAAAAGGAAAATGCTGATACTTAATTGCTGAAAAATAGACGGATTAGTCAGGACAGCCTGGCATAGTGGCCAGTTTAAAAAAATTCAAACTCTGACCTAATGCCAAATTAAATTAATTAAATATTGATTTTGTATCTTTGTTCAGCTGGAAAAAGGAGTAGATGGCTTGTTTGATAGCTTTGCAAGATTGGATTCACGTATTTCTAGTGTTGGACAGACTGCTGCGAAAATAGGAGATCATTTGCAGGTAAATTCTTTTCACATGCTCAACCATTGATGACCTCAATTGTCCTCATTAAGAAAAGAGAAGGTTGCTTATGGACCAGAGCTATATACCATATCACAAATTTTACTGTGCTCTTGTCAGAGTGCAGATGCTCAGAGGGAAACAGCCAGTCAAACAATAGAGCTCATAAAGGTATTGTCACTTCATTTACTTTATATGTTTTCCTTTATCTGGAATTTTCTAACACCTTGCTAATTTAATTCCTGCAGTACTTAATGGAGTTCAATGGCAGCCCAGGCGATTTAATGGAACTTTCTCCTCTGTTTTCAGATGACAGCCGTGTTGCTGAGGCTGCTACAATTGCACAGAAACTACGTAAGATGGCAGTACCTTCCTGCAAAACTCTGAAGTAACTGAATTATTTAAGCCTGTGTTCTTATATTTCTACATATTTGAGAAGCCTTTCATATGAAGTCAAATTTATCTTTCAGTGGAGCCACAGCCTTTCTTTGTTTTTAATCCCTTTTCTGCAGAATTAGTAGGTGAAATCCATTTCAGATGAGCTGCAAATAATGAGAAAAGTACCAACTAGTTCCCATATTTTGGGGTTAGTGATAACCTGGTATCATGATTGTGAAAAATAAAAAAAAAAGGTTGCAATGTTGCCTCCAACAATAGCTAATTAAAGAATTTTCTTGTGGGAATCATTTTTCACTGTTAGTCTACAGATGAGAAACAAAAAAATTTCCATTGTGGCATTTGCTGCATTCTCTACAAGTGGTGTTAATGTCCTTGACAATGTGTTTCTGAGTGTAGGCATTTTAATGGCCCATGTAATAAAGAATTTGATGGTAGATCTTCTTTACCTTTTCTTACCATGCACATGACCTTCCTGCTCATAGTAAATAGATTTTTAGTCATAGGAGTACCAGCTGTGATTTAATAATGATTGGTTGAAAAATTGTAATGTTTTGTGGTAAACTGTTACTGACCTCAATGTTTGGAGATTAATTAGTGTGCTACACTGGGGTTTGAATCCACTACTTTTCGTCTTTGTCTCCCTTCCCTCTCCCCCATAGACTTGTTATTGAGAGCCTGGACAACTCTGCCACTATACCATGGAATTAGTTGATGAATTCCATTTTATTTAACTTGTAAATATCTATTATCCTGTCCAAACTACATGCATTTTCTTTTGTATCAGTCCTTTTTGGCCTGCCAGTGCTCCTTTTTATCTCTTGCCACATATATTCTTGTTCCTTAAAACTGATATCTATCAATAGTTAAGTCTCTTAATTTTTTTTCCATAGGTGGGTGATTTCTTTACTTGTATTTGGCATATGACTCTGTTTCTTCCATTGCTGTGGATTATAGGATCCTTTGCTGAGGAAGATATTGGAAGACAAGGCATATCCGTGCCAACGGTTGTGGGAAATGCAACAGCCAGCAGAGGATTGGAAGTTGCAGTTGCAAACCTTCAGGATTACTGCAATGGTATGGTAACCTTTACACAACATTCTTATGATGTTACTGTCAGAAGCCACTAAGCCATACAGTGCAGAAATGCAATAGCATATGCTAAGACATTGCAATGGTCTTAGAGTTATGAATCTTAATGCAGTTGAATTTGATCAAGTTGGTAGGAAGGATAGCTTGATTGATTCTATGAAAGACAATATCACAAAAAATTTGCCAAATCCATTCTCTCTGAGGTTGAAACAAGAAATGTTAGAAAAATGCTCATTGATGCTTTGGAAAATGATTTTTTTGGCTTTGTATATCTCTTTGACATTAAATCTGCATTGAGGACATGGCTGTCTTTCTTGTTCTGAAAGATGGTTAGATGACTACCCTTTAATTAGCTGGACAAGCTAAGGTATCCCACAATTGGATGTGGAATATAAAATGATCATTCTCAATTATTAAAACAGTGGGTAATATCATTCAAAAATTTGAAAGGGCTAAGAAAATTGACACTATGGTTATAACAAGGATGTTGTGTTTAGGATCTTGGCAAGGGTTGTTGCAAGGATAGACAGAATTTTATGATATTATCATACCAGTTGGTGGATTTTTGGCATAATGTTTGCCTGGTCTAGTTAGCAAAGGTTTATTGCATTGAAGATTTGCACCAGTTTTCATGCTTTTTTGACAGGGAGGAGGGACAAGGGGGAGCATGCATCCCCTCTCCCTCCACCCCCTGCCCTCCCTCTCCCCAACTTTTGAAATTTTCATTTATATGCCTTGTCTAAAAGATTTATTATGTAATAGGGAATCTGTTTGGCCCCCTTTGGCTTTTTCTCAGATAAAATTGAGGAGATGCTAAATTTAACTAATTCCTGAATGAAAAACTTTCATTATTTATTGTTAAGAGTTTGTACAAATATGTCCTTATTCATATCATTTAGCAATTTCCTTGATATCTTAAATACACTTTTTATTTAAAAACTGTACCCTTTTTTTTTTTTTTTTTTCATTTGGTTGTCTCTCAAATTCTTGCAAGTTTTGGATTTCTTGTGCTTTTGACCAAATATATTTAAAAATTTATTTGTGACTACATGTACCTAGGATTTTTGGCCCTCTTAAACTATTTGTGTGGCTTCTGCACTGCTTTTATTAAGTTCTGACATTTGCCAACTGAAGAAAAAAATTATTTTATCTGGTACCTAAAAATGAAATGGTTCATTTTATATTGCTGTTTTTATCTTATTTGGTTTAATGTTCTTATGATGTTTCCATAACTGATGTAGAACTGGAGAATAGATTATTGGCACGGTTTGATGCAGCATCACAAAGAAGAGAATTATCTACCATGGCAGAATGTGCGAAAATTTTATCTCAGGTAATTATATTTCCCTCTTGATCAGACTTAATTCATTAATATACTTATTGGAGTTCTTATAATGATTATGTATAATAAAGCCGCTATATCTTAAATAACCAGATAAATGGTTGACACTTAAAATGAAGCTGAAAATTAAGTAGGATTTGAGCAATTATGCCTGAATTCCCCAGAGATTTGTTTTTCTCCTCCACCACCACCCCAGTTTGTTGGTCACCTCATGAAAAATGGAACAATATTTAAGCAATACTATTGGTTTATATATATATATATATATATACTGTTTCCAAGATTTGTTTTGCAGACTCTTCGCTCTTCTTCAGCTCTGTAGTAGGCTGACCTGATGTTAAGAATATCATAAATTTATGGAAGGAAATTATACCCTGCTGCTTCTTTTCCTGTGGATTGCAGTTTAATAGAGGCACTAGTGCCATGCAACATTACGTCGCCACGCGTCCAATGTTCATTGATGTGGAAGTCATGAATGCAGACACCAGATTAGTTCTTGGTGACCAGGGTTCTCAAGCTAGTCCCAGCAATGTGTCTCGTGGGCTTTCTTCCTTGTACAAAGAAATTACAGGTTTGAAGAATTGTCTTACATCTTATTGCAAATAATTGATTCATTTGAAGGAATCTTAAAGCTTTTCCTCTGTCCTGCAGATACTGTTCGTAAAGAAGCAGCCACTATTATGGCAGTATTTCCTTCACCTAATGATGTCATGGCAATCCTAGTTCAGGTAGTGAGGGCAGTTTTTCCTTTTTTTCATTGATTTTCTTGCATGTACATTGAAGTCAAAATCAGTAAGGCCTACCAACATGTTGTTAATAACTTTCATGTAACAACTAATTTCTAATCATGTGCAGCGAGTTTTGGAGCAGCGAGTTACAGCACTTTTGGACAAATTATTATTGAAACCATCTCTTGTGAATTTGCCTCCTGTAGAAGAAGGTGGGCTTTTATTGGTGAGTATAAATCCTTGGGTCAATTTGATTTAACAGGTTAAGGTCAGTTTGAAATGAAAACCAGATCTTCACTTAATGTATCTCTCCTTTGGCTCTTCAGTATCTTAGAATGCTAGCAGTGGCATATGAGAAGACTCAGGAACTTGCTAGAGATCTGCGAGCTGTTGGATGTGGTGACTTGGATGTTGAGGGTAACAAATGAACCCATCATAACTTCCTGGTTATTGTAGATTTTGTTCTGTAATCATCTGCAATAGAAAGAAACATTATTCGGAGGAGAAAACATGTGATGTGCAAGTCTCTCTTGTAAATCATTTATGTTTCATGTTGGTTATTACTGCATCAATCGTCCTCATTGTAAGGTCAGACCTTAGCTGTATCAGGTCAGCTAATACCTGCCTGCCTTGTGAGGTTGGTCCTCACCTCCCTCTCCTATATCCTTTATATATCCAAGCCAAAATGAGTTTAGGGGAAGGGGAAAAGAAAATCAAGTGTATATCAGGCTTGATTTCCAGTTCCAGTGCTAATTAGTTTTCTAGACCAGGATAGTGGAAGTATTGCTTGACACTTTGTCCAAGTCTATTAGTTGGACTAGCTTCTATAAATGCATCAGGTAAGAGACCATATAGATTTTGCTCTAGAAGCTAACCCTGTTTCCATTCTGGCAATTAGAGTCCTGCTCTGGGTCAGATATTTATATTTGCATTTCTAAGTATCTGATTAATAACTAATTAGTAGGACAGTTAGTGCATTTCACAGAATAAAAAGCTACTTGTCCATCTCTTTTGTTCAGCATTCTTCGCCTTTCTTGGTTGCAAAGATTGATGTTGACAAGTATTTTGTATTCTTGCCAATTAGACTGATTCCTGAGAACAATTTATCAAATAAATTGTGTGTATATTGCATTCTAATTTTCACGTTTTCCTTTTCTGAGAAAATTGCTTTTGTATCCCCCTTCTCCCTCCCCCTAATGTCCACACGCCCAATGAAATAGAAAACATTTTTCTGATTGTATTTATCTCTCTTTTTACTTTCTTGTTAATAGCATCTTTCTATCTTGACACAGGCCTCACTGAGTCTCTTTTTTCTTCTCACAAGGACGAATATCCTGAACATGAACAGGCCTCTCTTAGACAATTGTACCAATCAAAGGTTTTGTGTGGACACATGATCCAATTAACAAGATGGTTTTTTCTTTGATGGCAACTTATTGCATCATGTCATGCAGATGGAAGAATTGCGTGCTGAGAATCACCAGCTCTCCCAGTCAAGTGGCTCAGTTGGGCGTGCAAAGGGAGCTTCAATGGCAGCTTCTCATCAGCAGATATCTGTAACTGTTGTGACTGAGTTTGTGCATTGGAATGAAGAAGCAATATCAAGATGCACATTGTTCTCATCTCAAGTAATGTTTGTTACTGCAATCAACATATGCTTCATATTTACTCATTGTGCTCATGCATGGTGTTATTTCATTAGCGAGTCTGGATATATTTGTACACCATAAGTATGATTGTTGTCTCTGAGTGCTTTCTCCTGTTATTAAGAAAATGACTATGTAATGATCATGTTGTGGTTATGAACTTTCATTGTTTTAGTCATTTGTGGATCCCACACACTTGTCCATATCCATGTAGTATAAAACCAGATTAATGTGCACTCCTTGGATTTGCTGGATATTATAGCACATATAAATATCCATGCTTAGCTACAATGCTGTGTCCTGTCTCAAAGAGTAAAGGAATTAAACTTTATGACAGGATTAAGTCACTGAAACAGGTTTTCCCTCTTGTTACTTCAGATAGATGAGAGACAACATATTATTGAAGTCAACAGAGATAATATTTTAACTTTTTTTCAGTTTTAGATACGTTCCTAGCAATCTTAACATTTCTTTTACAGCATGCAATGGTTCTCAGCTTTGTTCTGTTGTCAGTGATTATGGTCCCATTATTATTTGTTATTAGTCCATTTACTTGTGTGGGTGTCTCATTGAGATGATAGATGCTTTTGGCCTACATTCAATCAGACTTCTATGAGTGAATTGCAAGTGCAAGGACCAGAAATGTCTTATGAGCAGAATTTCAAGAGAGAAAATACATTAAAATTTTGATAGAACTGAGTTTGATGGATGCAGCCTCAGCTTTTTTATCTTTCTGAAAAGGAAAAAAAAAAAAAAACAAAAATCAGAGATGAAAAGAGAACTCTAATAGGCAGTAAAATGAGAGCTTATTATGAATATTTTTATCTCTATTTTAAAGGTTTTTCAAATATCTAATTGATTTCTTGGTTGATTTGAAACAATTTTTTGTGGCAGTCTACTAGTCTTGCGACCAATGTGAAGTCAGTGTTCACATGCTTGCTGGACCAGGTAAGTTGCTTAATTAAATTTCTTGATTTTGTAACATATGTGATTACCCAGAACCTCCCTATTGCAGGTTGGGCAATATATAACAGAAGGTCTTGAACGGGCTAGAGGTAGCTTGACTGAAGCTGCAACTTTGAGGGAAAGGTTTCTACTGGGCACAAGTGTTAGTAGAAGGGTGGCTGCTGCGGCTGCTTCTGCTGTAATTTACTGATCATAGCTTTCCTTTATGTTCTAATGATATCTACATAGAAGCACATTCTTGTTACGTAATTTTGGGAAAGTAACTTTTGGCCAAAACAGTTGAATTTAAGTAAGAATGATGTGGAAATGTAGGCAGAAGCTGCTGCTGCTGCTGGTGAGAGCAGTTTTAGATCTTTCATGGTTGCAGTACAGCGTTGTGGCAGTAGTGTGGCTATAGTTCAGCAGGTATGCTGGGTTGCATTGATAATGTTGAGCTATTGTTGAATAAGATGCCCAGAGAACTCCAAATGGTTTTTGACTTTTATCTGCAGTATTTTGCAAATTCTATATCCCGGCTCTTACTACCTGTGGATGGTGCACATGCTGCTTCATGTGAGGAAATGGCAACAGCTATGTCCAGTGCGGAGTCTGCTGCTTATAAAGGACTCCAACAATGCATTGAAACAGTTATGGCTGAGGTTGTTCCTTATAATTTATGATTTTGAGATCTAGATTCTGGTGGTCAATTTAAGTTCTTTAATCTTTTGTGGCTATTTCTGTGATATCCGCTGCAGCAGCCTTTCTCCCTTTTTTGGTTTTTTTGATAGTCTCATATATAAATATACACCTGTTTTAATGATTGAATGTATTCTGCAGATTTAATCAGTACTTCAAACCGTGGCTGCTTTTTATAGTAATTGTTCTTGTCACAAACTTAGTTTATACAACACTTTCGCAGGTTGAGCGATTGTTATCAGCTGAACAGAAGGCAACCGATTATCGCTCACCTGATGATGGAATTGCTTCTGATCATCGTCCAACAACTGCTTGTACAAGGTAATGCTATTGGACAAAGTTGGAGCTTTTTCTTTGAACTCATAGGGTTTAGATGTAATGATATTTGTCGACATGCATGTCAGAGATACTTAAAAGCCTGCATTTCCATGGGAAGGAATTTCTCTTAAAGAAGGAAAAGAATTCTGTGACTTAACACCTTGCTCATTTTTTTTTTTTTCCTTTGAAACACCTTGCTTGATATTATGATTATCAAGAAAAGCATTTTGGGTACTTAGGTATCAAAAGAAAGGTTTTAAAGTAAAATCACATGTTTATATTCTCCTGGCTAGGGTTGTGGCATATCTTTCACGTGTACTTGATGCTGCATTCACTGCGTTAGAAGGTCTTAACAAACAAGCCTTCCTGACAGAATTGGTATGATAATTGTACCTTCTAATATTTCAATTGATCCTTTTGCCAATTATTGCTTGATGCAAGGCCCCCAAACTTGTCTCTGACTTTGGCTCCCAATGATTTGTCACCTGCAATTTAGTTTATGATAATCACAGTGGGCAGGTAACAGCGTTGTATGTTGGATCTGTGTCTTCTGCAAATTCATATCTGATCTTTTTATCATATTTTGAAATACAAATTTTTAGCTTCTTGTTTTTCTTTTCTTTTTTTTTTTTCCAAGTAATTTTATTTGTTTGTTTTGATCTGGCTTATGGAGCACTTGACCCAAGGCCCTGTATCTGAAGAAATAGACTTTTCCATTACAAGAGTTATCTTCAGTAAGGCCATAACTGTTGGTGGCCCTTTCACCAAATTGAAAACCCTATATCCAACATGACAATCTTGGGTGGTGTTCATGCCAAATTTGAGATTTCGATGTTTCATCTTTGAAGCATTCCCAAGACGTACCATGACAAGGGAAGTCATTGTGGTTTTGAAAAAAAAAACCTAGAATAAGTTCATCCATGGGCTTTTTTATTTTTTTGACTTTTTACTTGAGTAAAGTATTTCTTGAGGCAATTTCTATGATACACATAGGTGATTGTTCAGGAACTAGGATCACAAGAATAAACTCTATGAAAAAGGATAGGCTGTTTTTTGGATCATTATATAAGAGATCTGGTGTAATAAAGAATGATAAGAAAATCTCCTGATGCAAAGGTAAGTAAATCTAATGAAAATTTGGCTGATGCAAAGGTGAGCAAATGAAATTTCCTCCTTTTTGGGCAGGGAAGGTTGTTGGTGGTCACCAATTCAACTCTCTCTACCCCGTCCTTCCCTTGTATCTGTGCATGGATAGCTAAGCATGGTAACTTGAGGAGAGGATGGTAATGATGACATGTTTGACTTCCTGACTTTTTTTAGGGAAATCGCTTGCATAAAGGACTACTTAACCATTGGCAAAAGTTCACTTTTAATCCGAGGTAAGCTTTGTTCTGATATTCAATGCATATACTTAACTTTCATTTGAACATAAATGTTGTCACCAATTCCACATTGGGGTGTTCCCCTTGAGGAGCTCATTCTGTTGATAAATAGGGGAGTTCGGTGTGACCTGTGTCCTTGTGGGCTCCTGAAATGTTGAAAATGAATCTCGTAGAAGATTTATAATCTGCCATAGAATGTTGGTGGAAGTCCCATTCATCTAATACCAGTAATCTTGTGGAGTTTTTTGGTGCTGTCCCTTGGTGGTCTATCCATTTCTGTGTGTGTTTGTGGAGTTTTTCTGTTGCAGTCTATCTGTCGACACTTCTGTTGTAGTATTTCTGCTGATTTTCTTAATTTATGTCCGATGCGGCCCAATCATGTTGTTTCACATCTTTATTTGGCGTCCTTTGTTTTCTTTCTGTTGCAGTGGAGGACTGCGGATTAAACGTGACATTACTGAGTATGGGGAATTTGTGCGTAGTTTTAATGCTCCTTCCATTGATGAGAAATTTGAGTTGTTGGGAATGTAAGTTACAACATATGTACAAGATTTCTGTTTTACCATTTGGAATTTTTTTTCTTTGGTCCCATTTTTTTGATGGACTGTCTTGTATCAGAATGGCCAATGTCTTTATTGTTGCTCCTGAAAGCCTCTCCACTCTGTTTGAGGGTACTCCTAGTATCCGAAAAGATGCACAAAGGTAGAGCCACTGATACTACTATTGATTCTTACCTGATTCAGCTAAATTGGAAGTCATTCATAGCTACTACTGATATTTCTAGAGGAGATTGAATGCGTCAATCACACACTGGTGGGACTTAACTACATCCTTCTGTCTTGCATCTATACGTCTCTTTCTGCAACTAAAGATTCTTAAATGATATTCTCCGTCGATTGGAAATTCACTCTTAAGATATTCCATAATTATATGAAATTCTAGAAGTTATGAGAATTGTGAATTCATTAACCATTTAATTGATGTGATTCCAGAAAAACTTGAAATCGGTCTTCATCTAAATACTAAGAAGAAAAAATTTCATGTGGGGACTGCTAAAAATGAAAATTTTGCTGCCAATTTGGTGTTTTTATGATCTTTTTCCTTTCATCTCTTCTCTCTGGTTATCGTGTGCACTTGCTGTAGCAAGGTTGCTTTCTTCTGATGACCCTGTGATTTTGCTGCTATTTCAGATTCATCCAGCTGAGAGAGGATTATAAGAGTGCAAAACTTGCATCCAAACTCAATTCCTTGTGGACAAGCTCCAGTTGATGAAGTGAAATGCTGATATGAGCATCCAAAAGTTCTTCGAGATTGAACTCACAAATGATATTTTCACATTAAGCAGTCACTTGAGATTGCGGAACTGAGACATCATGCCATGCTTGGATGCCAGCTCATGAGCTGATTGGAAATCAGTTACAATGATATTGCGCATATTCCTTCGGTAGAGTTTGCTGTCGATTTTTTTTTTTCTCTTCATGTCTTTTTCATTCTGATTGTATATTCATTAGATGATCCAATGGTATGTATTCTTAATGCTCCACATTACATCTTAGGAGTCCTGCAGTTTTGCTTTCCCTACTCAGAGAAGGAATTTATTGTCCTCAATATCAGTGCAAATTATCATTCTCAAGAACAGTGGTATATTAGGAGTGATAATTGGTGTATGCCAGATCAAACTTTAATTTTACTCTCAATGTGATGCCTTACCATGTTCATAGTCATAGAAATGCGAAGGGCATGCCTCGGTTGAAGTTTTGATCTACCCCTAGATGGTTAAAATCCAATGTTTAAGAAATGATAGAGCCAATCACTGCAACGGAAGCATATAAATGGAGAACTTAAGAATTTCATCTCTGATATCTTACTCATAAACTAGCATGACGGCCTTTTATCTGTTCTCCAAACAGTCTATTGTTTTACTACTGTCAAATGGCTCAAATCTGTTTACAAACTATTTGTGAAAACTGAGTCTGGGCTGCATATGGTCTTTCTACAGATCTCACAGTGTAGGGTCTTGCACGCTCGAATGAACTATCTTTGTGATATTCGAAAGATCGTTGAGAATCGTTGATAGGAGCAACTGTGGTAAGCCTAGTTGATTGCATTCTCTGTGATCCCACTTGATTCTAAAACTATGCTCGTTTGAGAGTTCAAACGAATTATACGTGTGCCAAATATAGATTTTCTTCTTTTCAGTTTGTTCGAAAAGGATTTTCCTATCATCGAGATTGGCTAGTTATAGCATTTACGGTCTTGACCACGAAATTTGAACACCCAAAGGACCATGATAGAATCTAATGATGGGGAATTCATAAGTGATGGCTCAAGCTCAAATTGCTGTATTAGTTAAACTCTGCTGCCGAGTTCACGAATCACACAAATGACAGAAAAAAGTGTCGTTAGTGATTTAAACATTTGTCAGTGTGTCTAAAATGTTGTGGGCTGCATCCTATTTTTATTAGTGTGGCACCTCTTCCCACTATAAACACACTATCTAGCACACACGTTCAATTGAGCGGATACAGAGGGCTGCTTGATGATAAAGTTAAGAGGGAAATGGGTTGTTTGTGGGTGGTTGGTTACCTTGTTTGCTAGGTGATGAGGAGCTCACCGAAAAAGACATGGAACTGGGTGTTGTGTAGTCAAGTCAGTGCGGAGGCCCACTGTATGAAGATTCAAGTAGGGCCCTACAAAAAGGTATCTAGCTAAGAGCTACAGAGGGACTCAAACGATGAATTTCAAAGCATCACTTTGTTCAAACATGGATGCTGTTAGAGTGCCTGTAGCATGTGAGTTTTAATGGTAATGTGATAAGTGCAAAATTAGTACCTGGTAACCTAGATCGAGGCTCCTAACTTAGTGATGTGGATTGAAGGAGGGCTTTTGACCCCTTTTGTAGGTGAGTGGCCTTGCTGCGGGTCTAGTAATGGAGTCTTTTAGGGTTTGTCCCAGAAGAGCTATTGATGTGAGCTCTAAAAAATGTTATGTGGGGATATAACACACACAATAAATTAAATAAGAAATATTACAAAAAAAAAAAATCAGATTTTAATTATTCAAAACCTACACTTAATATTTTAAAAAATATAAACTTAAGATATAAAAAAAAAATTATGAATGTTATACTTTAAAAAGGAATATAATTGAAAGTGATAAGTTAAATGTTAAAAAAAGAGTTAATTTTTAATAATTTTTTATTAACTTTTGAAAGAATTGAAAGAGAAAATTTTTATTTTTATTTCATTTAATAATTTACTCTTTTAATAATAAAATCAAATTTATTTATATGCTAAATTAATAATTCTAAAGATAATTTTTTTTTTAAAATGTGTTGATAATAAATTTATTATTATTTTTTAGGAGTTGTTTTAGAAATTTTTACAATTACTTAATATAAGTCCATTTAGTATACTTATATAATTAATAAAGTTTTGATCTGCATTAAGGTATGTTTTATTAACCTTTAAACTTGAATTAACTTTTTAACCCAAACTTCTTTAATTAACTTACTAAGTTTATTTTTCACCCTTTTAGTTGTTAAATGTGTTATTAGTCTTTTTTGAATGCCTTATAGATCTTTAGAATCTTTCCATGCATCAGTTTCTCTATAGATTTCATCATTCCCCTACTCTTTAAAGGAATTTGTTTTCAAATGATCACTTGCATCAAAAGGAAAAAAAATAAAAATATTAAATATTGTACTTATATTGCACTTATATTGTACTCACTAAGAAAGTTTAATTTATAGATATTGTCATTAATTTGTATTACCACTTGAAATGAACTATCTTTTTTAAGTTACAAGTTTGAATGCCTTTAAATTGCAATTTTTGATAAGATAGTTTTTCTGTTTGATACTTCTATCACTAATGTACCATCAAATGTGTCTCCACTTACATCCTTAGAATTACCTTTTTATGTTCCTTCACCAACACATTTACAATATGATGATTTACATAGGAAGGAATTGGGTATTGATATATCTCACATATCAACACCTGTGCAAAGTAGTCCCATAATGCCCTCTTTTGCTACAAAAACTATCTTATAAATCATTATTCCACAGACTATAAGCTGGCCCCCATAATCGGTACCACCAATCCACCCTATGGTGACTACACTTCAAAAGGGCACTATTCCCTACTGTCATGTACAAAAGGATAACGCTTATGCACTAGCCACTTTGGTAATAATCCCATTCACACCATTTAGTTACAGTCGGGCAGTAAAAGACTTAAATTGGCGAGTAGCTATGGCCAAAGAGTACAACACATTTTTGAAAAATCAAACATGAGACCTTGTGCTATCTCCTTCGATTTGTAAGCCTATTGGTTATAAATGGGTTTTTCGTGTCAAACTTTGTGCAGATGACTCCTTTAAATGATACAAGGCCATATTAATCGTAAAGGGCTTTCATGAATTTTAGGGAATCAATTATAATGAAACCTTCAGCCTGGTGGTTAAAAATGTCAAGGTTCACACAGTCTTGGTAATTGCATTTTCTAAGGGTTGGTAATTGTGACAACTCAAAGTTAAGAATATCTTTTTCCATGGCCATCTAATCGAAGAAATATGCACAGATCAACTATTAGGTTTTGTTGACCCCTACCATCCCTATCATGTTTGTTGTTTGAAACAGTCTCTTTATGGTCTAAAATAGGCACCTTATGCTTGGCACCAATGACTCAATAATTTTCTTATTTCTATTGGTTTTGTAACTTTTTTAGCTAATTCATCATTGTTTATACTACATACAACATAATATAGTATTTTCTTGCTTATTTATGTCGATAATATAATTCTTACAAGATCTCTTATAGTACCATTGTTTGCTTTTTTAGAAACTCTACAAAAGGAATTTGTTATCAAAAACTTGGGTGAACTCAATTATTTCCTTGGGATTGAACTATAATACATTTTAAAACATATAGTTGATCTTCTTACATGAGCAAAAATGCAAGATGCGAAACCTATCACTACACCCTATGTTGTCGGCTTGGATATTCCGTTTATCCATTGTGGTAACCTATTTTTGTATTTGACACTTTATCGTAGCACTGTAGGAGTATTGTAGTATCTTACTCTTACTCAACTTGACATTGCCTTTGTTATCAACACTACTTGTCAGTTTATGCATGCACCTACAAAGATCTGTTAGCAATTTGTCGAATGTATATTATGCTTTATTTATGACACAGAACATTATGGCATCTTCTTTACCCGTAACAGCAATATGCATCTCCACACTTTTTCAAATGTAAGTTAGGTTGGAGACCATGACACTAGATGATTAGTTGGCGACTTTGGCATATTCCTTGGTTCTAATCTTATCTCATGGAGTTCTCATAAGTAATGAACAATCATTTGGTCCAGTATATAGGCTAAGTTCAAAAGTTTAATTAACATAATTGCTGAACTCATTTGGATTGAGGCTCTCTTATGTAATCTTGGTGTCTTTTAGCAAGGCTTTCTAATTCTTTGGTGTGACAACATCTTTGCCATTTATTTAATAGGGAATCCTATCTTTTATGCTTGAACAAAACACATGGAAACTGATTATTACTTTATACAAGATTGAATCGCCAAAGATCAATTGCATGTTCAGTACATCTCCATTACAGATGAACCTATCGACATCTTTACCGAAGGGCTCTCCTCAACTCGATTTCAACTTTTATAATCCAAACTTACTGTGCATTCTACCAAATCAGCTTATAAGGGGTGTTAAAGGAAATGATGACATGTCTTGATTTAACTATAATTTCTCCACCAATTGCTCAGTCTCCGTCAGTTATAATCTCTCTACCAATTGTTTAATCTTTGTTAATCACAATCTTTCCACTAATTACTCAATTTTCATCAACCATAATCTCCCCACTAATTGCTTAATCTTTATCAGCTATAATCTTTCCACCAATTGCTTAATCTTTATCAACTATAACTTTTCCACCAATTACTCACTAATCAAGCTTAATTCTTTCCAAAGAGAAGAAATTATAATTGTATCTCACATTAATGATATAGTCTTAACTAGCACTATAAAAAGCCATTACATTGCATAACTAACACATGACCAAAAGCATGTACAAAATTCTATCAATGAAATATAATTTTCTTATTAGTAATTGCCACCCTATTTCATCTTATTAGTCCAATCTTCATAGTTCTCTTGTCTCACATTAACTGGTTAGATTTGTGAATTTATGTTTTTCTTTATAGATATAAATCATTCTTAAGTTTCATTAAATATTTTTTATTTTTCTTTTTTTGGACAATTATATTAACATAACGTACATTAAACAATCTTTTTTTTTTAATTCCTTTAGTTGACACAATTATATTAATCACTATCACTATAATTCTCATTTATTTCCTAAAAAGTATTTAATGAGATTCAAATCTAAATTTGTGTACTTAACATACAAAATTTCAAGTTCTTCCTTACTATTAAAGTTATTATGCCTAGGTAACATATTAAAGTTTTTATACTTATTGCGTCTTTGCTAAATTAGAAGTAATGATTTCTCATTGTTCTGAAGAGAAATAGACTTCCATTCTACAATTTGGCTTATATCTATATTACATAATTCAGTTTTTAATAGTAAAAAAGAGAGATATTGACTATTATTAATATTTATTATGACTCAAATCTCTCTATTTTTAAATTGATAGTATTATGTGAAATATTAAAAATTTATGTAGAGTTCCTTCCTAACTCAATTTCTAAAGTGTTTTCTACTAAAATTATTTTCCACATAATATGCAATGCATGATGAATATAACATCGTTACCATAAATATTATATTTTATTATCAAGACAATTTTAATTTAATGTAATTTGAATTAATTGATTAACTAAGTGAATTAAATTGCTTAAATTAAATGAATTTCCAAGAGATAAGAATTTATAGATGTCACGACACTAAGATTTAGATATTCTTTAATCTAAGTTAAGCAAATGATTAATTAATTCAATTCCAAACCAATAAGGCTTAGGTTTTGTTAATAGTTATTGCATATGATGATAGATTTTTCTTAATTAATTAACCAACTTCAAGTCAAGTTAATCTTTCCTTTGTCCATTATATTAATCATCTTTTAATGTAATTCGAATAAGTATGCAAAAATTAAGTTTTGTAAAAATATCTTATTTAAGAAAGAGGAGCTTTTAACTCTCTTTTCTTTTTCAATTGTTACATACTATACTAATATTTCTCGATCTTATAGTCTAACATATGGTTAATATTGTTATTGTTTTGATTCATATAATTTTTTTTAAAGTTTATGTATGGATCACGAGATCATGCAAAAGGGTACCAAACTTTTAAAGTACTAAGTTCAATAATATAAACTTATTATGCACTAGCAAATATGTTTTGAATTAAAAAAGAAAAATCAATCACATTAATTAAAGAATAAACTAAAAACCTTAGTTTAAAACAATAATGAAATCTAATAAATTTATAAAGTTTAAAGAAAAATACATTAAAGAATAAGTAATGAAAGTAAGCAATACTTAATCTTTGAGGATGAAAACACAAAGCTGAAGCTATTATTATTCTTTCTCTAAGCCTACAAGTTGCTCTTTTCGTCACCTTTTCCTTTTACTCTTTTCTTAGCTTACTTTTTCTTTATCTTTTCTACCCTTTTTTTCTTTATTTTTCTATTGATTTAGTGCTCCTTTTATATTATGGAAACCTCTTTTATAATTAGGGTTTCTTATCTCTAATCAATCTCAAAAGATTCTTTGATTTGTATCTTATGGTTGAAATTGCTCCTATATAAAATGTCAATCTAGATTTAATGTAAACTAGAGAGTTATAGCTTTGTCTCTTAACTTTCTTTATCGTGATAATTATTTATTGTAAACATTTGAAGAGAAAATTATGTCTAAAATAACAAAAAAGACTCAGTTGATACTCCATTTCCCTTTTCTATTACTATAAACAAAAGAAACAAATAATAGTTTTCTCACTTTTTATTCTTATTCATTTTTCTTTTTTCCTTACATCTTTAACCACAGTCATAACCCATTATTCTCTAAACTATTACTTGTATTTAGAGAAGAATACTATCATTGCAAATTAAAACACTTGGTTACTTAATAAGTTATAAACTTAGAATGTTTCTGTATACTCATATTTCATATTATCGTTTAACATAAAAGTTGACATGAATACCATGTCTAACCCTTAGTTTCTAAGTAACTAGAAATATTGAAGCAAATATATAGTAATAATGGTAAAATCGAAGAGTCTTTTACAATTTGGTCACTTTTCACCATTTTTACTTAAATTTTGTTTATAATTAGCTTAAAGGGATAATTACAAGATAAGCATTACACTAATAATTATGCATAATCACAAAAAATTCACACAAACATCTTTAGAAAGCATAGTTTTTAATAATCATAACAATCAAGTATTCTTAATTGCTTTTAATAAGTTATTACTACATCTTGAAACACTTATCAAGTAAGAATAATATCTTTTACTTGAATTAACTATACATTATAGTATAAATTAAAAAGAATTTAGGCACACCTTGCAAAATGAAATTACCATAAAAATCTTACTTTAATGCATCCATCTATACTTTAAATCTAAAAAAAAAAAAAAAGATAAGATAAAGTTCAAAAGTTAACCTATTTCTCTCAGACTTAATCATGCATAATCACAAAAAAAATTCACACAAACATCTTTAGAAAGCATAGTCTTCAATAATCATAATAATGAAGTGTTCTCAACAATTATTAATAAGTTATTATTACATCTTAAAACAATTATCAAGTAAGAATAAAATCCTTCATTTGAATTAACTATACATCATAACATAAATTAAAAAGAATTTGGCCATGCCCAAGCAAAATGAAATTACCATAAAAATCCTACTTTCTTGTATCCATCTATACTTTAAACCTTATAAGAAAAGAAAAAAGAAAAGATAGAGTTCAAAAGTTAAATTTTTTCTGTTAAATTTAATATGAATATTGCCCTTAATGTGAAAACTAAACAATACTTCCCTTTCTTGCCATAACCAAGTATTCATCTTTATAAAGTAAAAGTGTTTGCATTTGTAACTCTTTATACTAAGATATACATAACAAACCAAACTTAGAGCAAAGCATTATTTAAGAAAAAAGAAAGAAACATTTTTAAAATAAACACTCAAAAAAAAAAAAAACCTAAACTAAAACTATGATGGGTTTCCCCTTAGCATTCTTTATAGTAAATAACTTGACTATCACATCTCAATTCTAAAGTATCCTCTGAAAGAAGGGTAGATTTATACTTAGTAAAGGAGCCACCTTTATTGTAATGGTTCAAATGATGCCCATTAACCTTAAAAATCTCTTTTGTTTCTTGAGAAACTTCAATAACTCCAAAAGGAAATACCTTGATTACCACAAAGGAACCACTTTATCTCTGTCTTAACTTACCATGAAAGAGCTACAATTTATAATTAAAAGGAAGAAACTTGTCACTAGCTTAAAATTTCCTCTTTTAAATATGTTTATCATGTTATACCTTGGTTCTTTAATTATAATTCTAGTGCTCCCATAAGATTCATTTCTTAGCTTCATCAATTTATTCAATTGAAATCTCCTTTGCTTGCCTAAAATTGTTAGCATATGTTTTAATTTTATTAATAAAGATATTCTTTATCTTTAGTATAGTTCATATACTCAAAATCATTACCAATAAACTTTATAGATAAAGTCCAAGAAATGAATATACTTTGTAAGACAATTATGATTAAATAATGGATTCATAAGCCAAAAGCAATTGTGGGAGAATATTCTGATATTCTCAAAGTGTATTAAATTAAAAAGTTTCTTGGCCAAAGTAGAATGAGTATTCATAAAGATTTATAATGTCACTTATCGACTTGGTGATATAAATTTAAGAACAAATATGCTTAGATAAGATAAAAAACATACACTAATTTCATACTTTATATCTAATTGGAACATTAGTATAGTGAAAAAAATTGAATTACACTAATAGTGCATGTACTAAGGGATATGTGAAACCAACATTTGACAACCCTAACATTTAGGTGGTCATTACATATAGTTAGATGTTAATCATGATTAATAAATATAGATTGATTAATTGGTAAATTAATAATCAAGTAAAAAAGTTTAATTTATCTAATCTTTTAATATTATAATTCATATTCATTACAAAATGTTAGGATCTTAATAGGTCACATAGATGAAGATGTTGGTTAGGTTAGAATTGATTGAAAGGTTTAAAAACCTTTGAGGTCAAATATGTGATATTTGAAAATAAAGGAAGTCAAGTGAAATTTATAAGAAATTGTCATATGACTTCTTATTGGGCTTTAAAGTTAGAATTCATGTGTATATATATATATATATATATATATATATATATATCTCCTTTCATTTAATTGGTCAAAAAAGACTAAGCCTATTAGAATAATATTGGGTTTGGACTCTTTTTGCCCTAAAAGAGTTTAGTAATATGTTTCTAACTATTTATGTCAATCACCATTAGAATTAAAACATTTGGACAATAATAATTTGCAATAATGCACTGAAAGGTTTTAAAAACAAGAATTAAGAATAGTTTAGTAACCATTTTGTCTTATAAGCTAATTTTGTAATCATATGTAACATGAAACCAATCTATTCTTGGAAATTGTTTTTAAAATCTCTATTTTTTGATGTGAATCTATTTGATAAATATCTTTGTAATTCCTAACAATAGCTTATTAATCCAGGTTAAGAGATTTTAGAGGCCAATATGTATTATGTTTTAACTCAACAAGAAGATAACAAGTTTTACCAAAAACCAACTGATATAAAGATATGCCAATAGGAGTTTTGCAAGCCATATTATAAGCTAAAGTACATCATCCAAGTTAAATGACCAATCTTTCCTAGACAAGCTAATAGTTGTTTCTAAAACTCTATTTGATTTCTTATTAAACACTCAACTTTTCTACTTGTTTAGGGATGAAAAGAAGTAGCAATCTTAAGGGTAATAATATATTTGGCCAAAAAAAAAAAAACTAAACTATCTTTTCATCATGTATTATAAAACTAAGTATACCTTGTTGCACATCAATAAAAGCTCTGTTAGTACCTAGGAATGGCCTTCCTAGATTCATAGGCAGCTTAAAGTTTTTCTTCATATCAAGTACAATAAAATCCATTGGGAAGATAAATTTATCCACCTTTAACAAGACATACTCCATCATTACTTTTGGATATTTTATGCTTTTATCCACCAATTAAATAGAAATGATGAAAGGTTAAGGTTCTCCCGATCCAAGCTTCCTAAAAACATGATAAGGCATAAGATTAATATTTACACCTAAATCACAGAAGGCCTTATCAAAATTAACATCAACAATAATGCAAGGTATAGAAAACCCCCCTAAATCTTTCAATTTAGAATAATTGAATAATTGGCAAGCATCGTTTATTAAACATCACCATCTTAAACTCCTTCTATTTCTTTTTGTTTGGTAGGATCCTTTTCAAGAATTTTGTGTAACTTGGCATCTACAAAATAACATTAAGAAGAGGAACATTAATATGCAACTTCTTAAACACCTTGAAAAGTTTAGCAAATTGCTTATCCAAGTTAGCTTGTAAAAGTATTTAAGGAAAAGAAATTCTAAACTTGTAAAATTTAATATTTAAGTCATAAAAAATCCTTTTAGAATGTTTCTCATTACCATCATCATCTTTTCCTTCCTTTATGACAATGTCTTGTTCTCTTTCTCCCTTTGAATGCTCATGACCTTGAGGTATCTTGTCTCTTAAGTCATAACCTTATTTGTTCTTCTTGATTTTCTACTTCTCTATGCCCTTTCTCACTTTTTAAAGTGATAACTTCCACTTGCTCTTTCAGATTTTGTTTGGTACTATTAGGTAAATCTCCTTGAGCTTTTTCTAAAACTTGAGTAGCAAGTTATCCAACTTAAGATTCTAAATTGCCAATAGATGTCTCTTAACTTTGGAATTTAGTTGTGGCATTATTAATAAACTTAGTCATCAAATCATCTAAACTTGACTTTCTCTTTTGTTGATTTTGTTGTTAAAATTTTAGATATGATTTAGTTGATCCATGAAAAGTTAGGATGACTCCTAAAATCAAGATTATAAGTATTGGAGTAAGGATTGAATTTGGACTTACCATTATAAGAAAAAAAAATTAGTATACTTATTGTTAGAAAAAGAAAAAGAAAAATAATTTTTTATTTGACAATCTACACTAATATGACTTATTTGACCATATAATTCATATGATATATTACATAAAATAGTTAATGTTGATGCTCATAAAGTATTTGAATTTTTTTCCAATAAGGCAATTTGTGTAGATGAAATAGTAAAAGAATCATCATCATCCAAACTAGTTTATTCATTACTTAATTAGTTGTTATTAGAAGTCATTTACTCTAAAGGATCATAGGCTTCTTTTGATGTCATTTTCATTATGATACCTCTTAAGATGTATCAATAATAGAATGTTATAAGGGTTTAAACTATTGTAGAAAGTTTGAACTTAAAACCATATTGGTAAACTAGGGTTAGGAAACTTTTTAAGCAAATCCTTAAAATTTTCCTATGACTTACACAATGAATCATTATTAAATTGAGAAAAAGTAGATATATCATTACTCATTTTAGCTGTTTTAGAAGGAGAGAAATAATTAGCCAAAAATTTTTATGTCATAGCATCCTAAGTATGAATAGATCATGCAAGAAGAGAATTGGTCAACTCTTTACTTTGTCAAGCAATGAACAAACAAATAATCTAAATCTAACACCAAAAGTATCATAAATTTCAAGAAGTTAGCAATATGACAAATTGAGATTATTATTAGGCAAACCACCAAATTTAATCTTAGAGGTGTTAGCTTGAACTATTGGACTGGTGATGCTTAATGTCATTCTTTCTAAGGATTATGTATTATATGAACTATGAGCTCTTAGGTTATTTTGTACCTAATCTTCTTGTATCAGTATTTATCTCTCTTTTTCTTTATAATTTTCCAATTGTTCTCTCTAATTTAAGGTTAAAAGTTACAAATTTTGAATCATTAATATGGGTCATGCATTAGCAAGGCTATAAAACAAAGAATTAAAACCAAATAAACTCAAAATAAATAGAATAAACAAGTTACACAAATAATCACTAAATAAAACTATGAAAATCAAAGCAAATAATTAACAAAAAATAAAAAATTTGATCCAAAATAAATTATGAGTTAGATAAGTAGATTACTAGTCCTCAAGAATAATTTCAAAAACTTGATGTGTGAATTAAGCATTACTTTTAGGTTAGTATATATAATTGATTATGCATTATAGAATGAGCAAAGTATTGTTTCCACAAAACTATTTTGTATTACTAAGACAACTTTAATTTGACTTAAATTGAATTAATTGATTAACTAAATAAATTTAACTGCTTAAAGTAAATAATTTCTAAAAGCAATGAAACTATAGATGTCATAACAACTAAGGTTTAGATCTCATCCAAGTTATGCAATTGATCAATTAATTTAATCCAAAACTAATAATATTTAGTGTTTGTTAATAGTTATTGCATGTGATAAAGTATTTTCCTTAATTTATTAATTAGCTTTTTTAAGTCAAATTAATCCATCCCTTACCCATTAAACTAATTACAGATAAATATAATTTTAAACAAGTAAATAAGTATTAAGTTATGTGAAAATCTCTAATTTAAGAAGAGAGAGCTACTAAAGCTATTCTTTTCCTTAATTCTCACATCTAATGCTAGTTATCTCTTAATCGCATAGTTTAACAAACACTATATCTTGTTATTAGTCTAATTTGTACAATTCTATTTTAAGTTCATGTATGGATCATGAGATCATGCAAAAGGTAACCAAACTTTTGAAACTTTAAGTTCAATAATATAAGCTTATTATACAAATACCAAACATGTCTTCATTTAAAAAAAATTATTAACATAAACTAACGAGCAAACTACATTTAAACCTTATATTAAAATAATTTAACTACTAATTGAAATTCAACAATCCATGAAAGTTAAAAGAAAAATCCAACAAAGATACATCAAAGGATAAGTAATAAAAATCAAGTAAGACTTAATTTTTAAAGATAAATATATAGAGTTGAAACTATTGCCCTTTTTACTTCAAACTAACTGGTTATTATTTTCCCTTCCTTTTCCTTCTATCTTCTTCTTATGTTTCTTTTTCTTCTTCTTTTTTACTTCTCTTATTTCTATCTTTTGTTGTCTTATTCTCTCTCTCTTTTTTTTTCTTGATTAAGTGCTCCTTTTATATTGTGAAAGTACTTCTTATAATTATGGTTTCCCATATCTAGTCATTTTCAGAAGATTCTTTAACCCACACCTTATGGTTGAAAATGCTCTTATTTAGAAAATGAATCAAGATTCATGTAATATAGAGAGTTGCAGTGATGCGTATGTTTATGATATTTGTGTAAAAATTGTAATATAAGTGATGTTAAAAGTTGAGAGACTTTAATTTTTGTACTATTACAAATATTAGAACAATTATATAACTATATATTCATATAGATATTGACTTTACTCTCTACGCACGAGGGTCTCCTTCTTTAAAGGATCTATTTGATCAAAAATCAATTTGTGCACCCTTTCTCTTTTTCATTTTGTTTTTTTTATATTATTTTAAGTTGCAATAATTCTAAACAACCTAATATTTTATTCAAATTATTTTTTCAATTCTTTGTCCATCGCTATGTGTATGTTCATTGTATACTTTAAAAGAAATTAAAAGAAAGTCACTTAAATTTAATTAAAAAATATGTATTAAAATTATTATTCATTCAATAAATAGGTAATATACAATAAATGAAATTCTTTCTTCTCTTTCGTATTTTGATAACTCAAAAAAAAAAAAAAAGATAAAGATAAAATTACATATTGTTTGCATTGTCAAATTTTCACAATAATTATTTAGGGAAAGGTGAACATACGCTGCTGTAAAAAATAGGTGTGTGCTGCAGTAACGTTGGTTGCCAAATACGTGTGCTTTGATGCATATTTAAGGCATACCTCTTTCATATTCTTACTATTCTCCCAAATTTAGAGCGTCAGACACTTCTTCACATGGTACCTCATATCACTAAAAATGTTCCATGTAATTTCTATATGAGCTTCATTATGTGGCCATCACTCAGAGGATCTGGATCCTACACGATACAAAATAAAATTTTGAAATCTAAGTTTCCAGGTAAAATATGAAAATATTAACAAACATTGCAACATGTGCAATGAAAATAACAAGAATGTGCATAATATGTTAAAAAAAAAAAAGCGTAATAATAGAGATAATATACATGAAATATGATAGAATATGCAATAAGGGGTAAAAAAGTACAATAACTGTAACAATAAGTGACTTTGACATTTCTGTGTACTTATTATCAATCTTATAAAACTTTTTTCAATTCTTGGGCCCAAAGGTACTCGTCTCCATTTAGGTATGTCTGTGCATATCACAAATAGGCATAGCTAGAAGATTATAATATCAAATAGATCGTGATGGTGATTCTCAAGTGGTTAGGTTATCAAGAACAAGAGTGCACGAGTATTAAGGACCAAAAACCCTTCAATCAACCTCCCTTAGCTACGGTTACTAATTCGTTTTACCAAAAGCTTACCGACCTCAATATAATTTATTAACTTGATTTAGGAAAAGTGATATGAATAGCATATAATGAACATACGAGGCAATATCTTTAAATAAGTAGGCATGTTATACATGTAAGAATTACTCACAATATTAAAGCCAATCGAGAATCAAGAGGTCGATGCAAATGACGGTCACTTGGGGGGTTTTGGTGTTCCTAAATCAAACCAAAACAAATTACAGGATACGTTAACATCCAAAATCTTGGTTGTAGCCTAGGCGTCGGAAAAAGAAGAGAGTTTCTCTTTGGCTGTCCTATTCTCCAAGGATATAAGTTCATTTATAAGCTAAATCATCGGGTGGTCCGATGACCTAGGCCATCGGCTGTCTTAAGTTCAGGGGATTTAACAACACCAAGAAATCCATGATTCCTAATCTAAAACCACTCATGTTCTGCTGTAATATACATAGATCACCCACTCGGGTTAATCAAGCCCCTTCCGCCTAGTTAGTAGCAATTTCATAGCTTTCTAAATATGCAAAGGTCAATGCTAATCTGGTTTCCACGTCTTGGGCTAACAATAGAATTGAACAAGACTTGATACGAAGAGTAAATTCCTGGAAATTAAGACTCGGTAGCACCAATCATTGTAGTTTAGTAGCTTGAAGCATTCGCTCATACTGTAAGGTCGTGAGTTCGAATACGCACCGAAGAGTTCGGTAGGGCTAAACAATATGTCCGGCGTTACTGGGTGTCAGAATGGTTGGTGGTCCTTACTAGTCCTAAGTTTGCTTTCTCATACTCCGGTGCAGTAGCTCAGCCTACACTGTAGCAAGTATCCTGTGCGATCCTCCCTATCGAAACGACGGGTACCACCACCTTCCCATTTCACTCACCGAAAAAAAGAAACCAAAAAAATAAAAAAAGCTTGGTAGTGTGGCGTTTGCGTAGTTTCAACCCAAGTAAAACAAGGTTGTGAGTAGACGAAAACAAGACAGCTTCTCAACGAAGTTAAAGTAAGATATCAAGCAAGGTTCCTTGTAGAGACCGACTAGTCTTATATGACTCTCGATTTCCCGGTGTGCAGCAGCAAAAGAAGGAAGTGAGATGCCTAGTTGCTATTTCATATGCACCTATATATACTTGTGGGGCCACGAAATACTCAAATAAGGAAAAGAGTCGAGGGAAACAAGGCTTAAAGGTTACGAAAGAAGGAAGAGGAAGTCCAGTTGAGTTTGGCTTCGTGAAAATAAACATCGGGATGAGTTATAGTGTTGATGTATAGTCAGGGAGTGAGTGAGAGAGTGAGTATCACATGACCTTTAGACTTTACCATGAAAATTTGCTCAAAGACAAAGTTGTCGGCTGAAGCTACAGTGAGTTGGGAAAACTTAGCTTTTGCGACGTAGGTATCTACATGTATGTATGCATGTGTGTATACATTTACTAGTTTTTAACCCGCACGATATAAGTTATCGAGCAAAGAACAAATTGGCAAACTGGAAAAATTAAAGTAAAAATATTGAAGCTAACAACAGAGGAAACGTATAAATAATTTAAAGTAACAAAGTACCTGAATATTGGCTTTGACATTGTGATGGTGTCGCTGCTATCCACCTTGATAATGATGGTCTTTCCTACAAACCCAGAAAACAAAATAATAATAATAATAATAATAATAATAATAATAATTTACGACAATGTAGAAATCAAGAAGGAAAAACAATTAAATCTCGACATATTCGTAATTTTAGCGAGCAAACTGGTACTCATCAGCCAAAAAATAATAATAATAATAATAATAAGAAAAAAAGAAAAGTAAATAAAGAAGAAAGCTTAAACGTTGTGATAGTGTCGCTGCTCTCAACCTTGAGACTAATGGGCTTTTCTCGTGGGCGTCTTTGCCTGCGAACATTCACCTTTAAAGGCGCACGGTAACATCCAAAATTGCCACCCAAGAAATTTGACGGCATCAAATCTAGACTAATATCTACAGGCTAATCTTTCAGTGCCATGGCTTTTCCTTGCTGACGACAACATGTAAAAATTTCTTTTGGTGGCAGACTGGCACTGAAGACTTGGAAAAATTGCAGCATGGTGCTTAACGCGAGATAATTGGACAGAAAGAAATAAAAACTACAAAAATAAGATCGCATGGCAGAATCTCTTAAGTTGATACTTCTTTTGCGTCTCCATTATCCCTATTGACCTTTAGCATCTTTGCTATTTTGGTATTTTGTTTTATTTTACTTATTTATTTTAGTTAGAAGTTATGTTATTAGCAGGCGATTATTTTAATATATGGATGAAACTATCCAAAAAAGAAGTATTGGATCAATAGATAATCTTTAAAGTCTACAAACCCTCCGGATAAAATAAAGATGAACAGCTTATGAAAAAGAAAAAATAAAATAAAAAGAAGGGAATAAAGAAGAACAGAGTATACGCAATATTAGAACATGGAGTAGCCACAATATACGCACAAGAATTAAAGAATTACCAACGCAGAAATTAATGAAAATCCTAATTTAAGCACCACGAATTGTGCTGCTATTCAATGAATTCGATGACGGCGAGGCAATACTGCTAGTATATTTACAGGGTCTTTGCCGTGCGGCCTTTTCTGCAAATGATCCTTGGCATGCACGTACCTTTAAATGTTTTCTGCAAAGGAAAAAAAAAAAAGCAATTAGGAGAAAGTTCCAGATGTTATCAATAAAATATTCATAAGGAGAAATTCTATTAATATTAATATGTGATTTAGTTAAAATCAAGAAAAACAAAAGATAAACAAAGAATTACCGTGTTCTAGGGCCAAAGTCCCATAAAAGTCCAGCTTCGATTTTTAAGGAAAATGAAGAAGAAGAAGAAGAAGAAGAAGAAGAAGAAGAAGAAGGTGATATTACCCAGTAAGTATAAATAATAAAAAATGTTAATAACAAACAGAAAAATGAAAAGAAGAAACAGATGAGGCCCTCATTTACCTCGGCCAAGATCTCCCATAATAACGAAAATGAACAAAACATGCAGAGAACAATAGCATATGAAAGAATCATTCTTACATAGTGTTAATGTATGTTGTAGTAGGCAATATATTAATTACTACTATAAATTTATATCTGATATTTTATGTATATAACATATCAATTAATTTTTTTTATTTTTTTATTATTTATATAATAATATAGTTATCCATAAATTCAAAAATAAAATTCATGAAATAATTATAATGAGATTATAATTAGCTCAGTTGGTTTAACTAGACAATGAACCGATTAAATTGGGATTTAATAATTAATATATAGTAGTTAAAATTTATATAACTCATAAATATAATATTAAGGCATAAAGTATAATAGTGTGTGTGTGTGCTTGTGTGGGTGAGAGATAGATTCAATTATATATAATTTAAAATGTAATGTAAAATATGAGTAAAAATTAATTAATTAAATGTAATAATGAAATTAAATAATTTATTTCAGATAAATTAAGTATGAAATATTTTTTGATTGATATATTTTAATTTTAAAGTAACTTATAAGTATATGTGGCAAACTTTTTTTTTTCAAATTATATGGCTTATGATTTCAGAAAAAATAAAAAAAGGAAACATGATATACGAGAAGACTTCTTTGTAACATTATTATATTAAGATTTGTCTATATTTATGTGCTCGAAGTACTCGTACAAAGGTAACGTAAAAAATAAAAATAAAAATAAATTATTGTGTTAAATAAAAAGAAATGATTGGAATAAAAGTTAAAAGACAAATAAATAACAAATGCAATGTCATAGTGCGCCTTTGCTTGGGCTGAATGCCATTGACATTTATGCATAGAAAAGAAATATTATTGTTAGCAAGGCTCTCTTTCTTGGTAGTGGCACGAGGTCATGACTTGTCACTTGTGACACGTGGCGCTCTATGGTCGTCCGGCGACATTGGTCTCGACCCGACATCCAACCAAAGTCTGCCTGCGTGATCTTCATGAGGGCATTGCGAACAGACTGGCATTAGGCAATATTGTCAGTGCCTATCCAAAACCATTTTGAACCAAAAATTGCTTTAGAGAAGCAGCCACCGAGGCTTAAAATACTCTTCTCTTCCACTGTCCTGCCGTATGACTTTGGAAATCCCATGAGAAAGCAACATGATAGACTAACCAAAAGAGCTGAAATTTATGGGAAGATGTCATATTAAAGGAGAATAAAACAAACTTTCTCTTAATTTCAACAATACAATAATAAGAACATTTTTTTCTTATTAATATTATTAAAATTTAACTATTCTACTATTATACTCTTTATAATAATAATAATAATAATAATAATCATATAATTATATATCATTTGACAAAATTAACATAGAGTAATACTAAAAATATTAGAACCATGAGTTCTTTTTATCTCTCAAACATCAAATTGAGCAAACATACCTAGGAAAGAAAAATTTTAAATAATAAAAGAAAGGTGCATGAAGTATATAAATCCTAACTAGGCCATTTAATTAGAGTTTGCTACATAAGCATCAATGACATTTTATCTTGACAAATAAAGTATGATTTTTTAAAATAAATTTATTCTATCTATGATTTCAAGAGAGTGAAAGTAAAGGAACAAAGAATATTAAAATGAAGATATTAGTTTATTTTAGAGAAAAAAAAAATTTAAATTGAAGTTACAGGAAAAATAGATAAAGAAAAAGAAAATACAATATTTTTTGAATTTATTAGTAAATTAAAGTTAAAAATTTAAAAGTAGAACTTACACAATAACTTATATTGTTTAATTAAATATAGTAAAATAAAAGTAAGTGAATACACACATAAATAGATTTTTATTTATATTATTCAAAATAAAAATAATTTAAAACAAACATAAATAAGTTCTTATTAAAGAAATATAAAGTAATTTGAAAAAATAAAATTTATAAAAATAAACATATTCTTATTTAAGAGAGTAATAAACAAAATTCTCCCAATGTTTGACCCATTATATCATTGGGGAGATTTTTAGATATAATTTTTTCTTATTGAAGAAAACAAAAACTAGATTTTAAGACTCTGCCTACTATTTTTTCTTTTTTAAATGGAAAGCACAACTTCTTCTAAATTTTCTTCTTTTTCTTAAAAGGGAAAAATAACTATTTTCAAAATTTTTTTATAAGTAGATTTTTATTTTAAAAGATAATAAATTAGATCTTTTTTTTATTCATAAGAATTTATGATGAGTTAACATGTGGCTGAAAGAGAATGAATCAAATTTTCTCTCAATTGCAACAAAATACCTATAAAACCATATAGATACGTATATAGATATAGATTTGTTTGTTGAGAAGTTGCTAATGGAGTAGCTTTGTTTTTCCTTTTCCTTTTTGATAAGTCAATTTTTCTAAAAGAAATGGACATTTGATGCTGAACCTCAGCCGCAATTTTTTCTTTTTTTATTTTTTGAAATGTAGATGAAATTTTATTGTTGTTAGTTATATGAAATATGGGGTAAATTACAAGTCAAAGGGGTTGCAGGGAAAGAGATTACCTAGAAGCAAAATAGCAAATTGAGAGTGCAAGCAAGACAAAAAAGAGTTAATAAACTCAAATCTCAAACCAGCACATTACTAGAAACAATACGTAGTCTAGATTCTGTTGAGAACCACACTCGTATTAGATTCTGTTGCTCCTCTCTCTTCGAAGGTGCCAAGATATGCATGTGGGGGGTTATAAGCCGGAATTTCTTAGGAATCTAAAAGGTTTGTCGGAACTTCCAACTCTTTAAGATGTCCAAAATAGACAATAAGCAAGGAACCTACAACATGAGAACGTCCAAAAAAATCAGTCAAGTGTTTCTAGCGAACTTACAATGTAGCAACAAGTGGCTTGTGTCATTGTTGTTACTACAACATAAGGAGCCCATGTTGACAATATGCGAGCCGGTTTAAGAAGGTTACGAACAGTGAGATGTTGAGCATGAATATAGAGATATTTGAAGGAATATACCTTGTCAAAATGACCCTAATGGGAGAATGAGCTGCCTGCGAAGCACTATTTTCAATTTGTAAACTATAGTAAAATCTCCCATCTGGAAAAGATTTTGTAGATGGCAACTTCCCAGAAACTCTATCGGATGTACCCGAAGACAAGCAAGTACAGTGACTGTCAATGAGTTGTTGTAGTCCCTACACGTGTCTGGCAACAATACCGCGAAGATTGGACTTACAAGACTTTCGTGGGACTGAGGTAAGCACCACGCCAAAGCCTAATAATTATTTTGTCATCTATTTTCCCTAATGCTAATCCTCTATATGATTGATGTTTTAGACCATTTACTCGCTCCATCTCATGTGTCCCGTTCAGATATTTTCAACATCCACTCAAATTAACTTTTCTCAAAGAATTGTTGTCAAAATATTTTTGAAATAAAAGTTAGATCTCTTAATTTTTTTTTTTAGTCATAATAAAAAAATATTTTACAAAAAATTAATTAAAAAATCATATTTATTTATATTAAAAAACATTTTTTATTAAATAATTTTTAAATATATATAGTGATTTTTCTTTGATCGAGAAGAGAGAATGTATAAAAAATGTTATTTTTTAGTAGAATGATTTTAAATAATATATGAATTTTTGAAAATTTTAATTTCAGTAGGCCTGGATGAGTGTATATTACAAATGGCTTTTGGTCAAAAGTTCAACAAATAAGAAAGGGTGATTAAATGTTGCGGCATTTGGTCTTGAACCGATACCTTTTTTCGGTGTCTTTTTCTTAGTAAGAGAAATCTTAGTTTCACTAGTTCGGACACCTTATGGTGTAAAGTTGACAGCCAATTTTTAATATAAAACTAGTTAGAAGGAAAAACACCTCCAAAACTCGGGGTGTTTAGCCATAAAGCACCAATGTGGGGTTATTAAATATGGTTATTAGTCATCAAACTCCATACCTTTTCGGAAGAAAAGATGACTAGCTGTCGACTAGCCGAAGGAAGTTTTCATATGATCAAAGGGACTGCTGGAATATTTTTAAAATAAAATCTATATATGTCTCTCAATTTATTTAGTATTTATATAAAATTATGTTAAAAATTGTATTTATTAGTATTAAATAATATTTTTTTAACTAAATAATCCTTAAATCATTACATATATGATAATTTTTCTTTAATTAAGAAAAAAGAATATGTAGATAAATATTATTTTTTAACAAAATAATTATAAATAATATACAAATTTTTTCACAATTGATTTTGGTATTGAAAATTGCAATTAGATATATTTCATTAAGAAATTTGTTAGAACCTAATTGCACTATAGATGAATTTTATTTTAAAGAAAATGATATTAGATGTGCCACTTGAACTTTTTATTTTGTTCCAACAATTGCCTCAAATAAAGATGATCTTTGAAAACTGATGAAATTAATGCCAACAAATTAATAAAACCAAGAACGGATTTTCGTTATTATTCTTGTCCTTTCGACATGAGATTTGCCCCCAAGTTTTATCCACTATTTCTTGGCTCCAGCTTAATGTTAGAGTGAGAACTAGTTTATATTTTCGTTTTTGTTTTCTTTGTACACAAGGTATACTAGAACTTTGGGATTGCAATCTTTGTACCCTTTTGTAGTTACAACAATAAAAATTTCCGTTCACTTATTAAACAAACAAAAAAAAGAAGAAAAAAACAGAAAAGCATTATTGCTGGCCCTTTCGGTTCTCAAATTTGAGGTACTAATGTGTGATATGGACAAGTCGGATAATGATTTGGTGCAATTTGACCTAGTTTCCTAAGAAGTTTCTTAGAAACTGCATTGCACTTGAAAGTGAATATTGGTGGAGGATACGAAAGCGAGCAAAACTTCATTAATGTTAGTAATGGGCAAGAAACAAAGCCTACTCACGACTCTTTTGTCACAGCCGCGAAAGTTGATTTCCACATGTGCAACCTTGCATACATATTGCATATTTTCATCTAATTGAGTGGCACACATCGCATTTATTATCATTTATAGGCGTTTTATATGGGCGCATCGTATTTGGTGATGAGATCTTTGAGACTTTCAAGGTTTATTGGATAATGTCCTTCGCCAGACTGATGTCTCGTTGAAAGATAAAAGAGAAGTTATATTTCAAATTCCATCAGAAATGAAATATTGTTTGGCAGAAACTGAAACATTGAAATTAAGGAAAGCACAAAACACCCACTTACATATTATTACATTCCAGTTGCATCAAATTCTTCCACGAATTGCTTCGATCCGTCCATCAATCCAGGGCTCAATCTAAACATTAGAATACAAAATTCCATCTGATTTATGGCACCATCTCCATCCAAATCACCTTCCATTAGCATGCAAACGAGATCATCATCCCTCATGTCCTGCAGCCCCAACAAGACACTGTTTCGCTTCAAGCTTTCGAACGTAATGAGGCCCTTGTCACAGTCCATTAGCAAGCGGAACCCATTACACAGCTCTCCAATAAACCCTTCTGCTCCTAGTCTTGCCATCATGGATGGAAAATAATCCTCAAAATCAACTAAGAGGAAGTCTAATGCCATTAATGTTTGTAGAATTTGTACTTCTCAAAGTACCCCAAAATAGATTAAGAGTGGAAGTTTAGGGACCATATGTGGAAATGACGAGTGAGGAGGGGGTTATATATAAGTTGGCGAGGAGCATTGGGGTTGAAACCTTCTAGGAAAGAGCAGCCATTGAAGCCAATTCAACTAAGATACAAATCAGAAACAAGATAAATTTAAATGCACATCCTAGTGAGCTTCCTAGTTCCTGCACCTTTCTTTTTCTTTGATTAAATGAACTCCCTTCTTCCAGGAAGCTGCATGGGGGGGGGGGGGGGGGGAATCTCAGGCTTTTGTTTATGCAAGTAATCAAAAAGTAAATTGTTGTTTAAGACACACACATGCATGAGGTGCTGCTCGGGTAATTAATTACACGTGTATGACATGGTAGGACAACAACCCCCCCTCTTGGCAGAAAGAGAAAAGAAAGAAAAAAAAAAAAAACAAAAACAAAACTTCCGAGTTAGACCATTGAGAAAACATGCGACAACAGCAGTGTGCGGGCCGGGAGGAAAATGAAACGAGTTTGCAAAACATTAACAAATTTACCAACTTAATTTCTTTTTTCCTTTTTCTGATCGGGTCGCTCGGGTCAAGTCTGATTTGACCCTAAATTTTTGGGTCATTTTGTGTTCGGATCATTTTCATTTAAGTCACATTCAGGTCGAGTTTGGGTTAAAGTTTTTCGGACAGGACCTATCAAGTCAGGTCAAATTTTCACACTTTCACATAAAATATAAACATGATGCCACAAATTGATGTGTTTTCTAAAAAAAAAACTCAAGTGTCAACTAAAAGATAAAATATTGTGGTGTTGTTTTCAATTGCCCGAGAAAATATTGCTTGCACACAGAATTAGAAAGTTGCCTGGAAATCTACTTGATATATATATATACACACACATATATTAACTTTGCATTGTGGCTAAAAAGGAAAAACCTATTTTTGAACATTATTCCATTTATTGTGTGTATTGTACTCGAGATAGTTTCCCGTAGGCATCCGACTTTATGAGTTTTTTTTTTTTTTTTAAGTACAATATTGACTTAGGCTACACTTTGAATTCTGAAGCAAGTTCATTTGCACACAAATAGAGCGAGGTTTCTGGAAATTAGTTTAAACTTTGAAAAGAAACAATAACAATCACGAAACTGCACTGAGAAAAAGCCGAGACGTTTAGGAATAGGACAGCGTAACTTAAAGGGGAAGCCTCCAGCTAGCAACAAACTTGATCAGTCTGGGTACCCCTGCCGCACGGCCGTTGTCCTTCAGTATCCAGTTTTGCGCTTGTGTACCAGATAGATAATCCCATGTGATTAAAGAGAGTTGAGGGGCTGTTTCAATCATGGTGTCGACCCACTTATTTGAACAGCAATGTGGTTAAAAACTTGAATTTTTAAATTGATTAATTGGTCCTGAGATGGGAGAAGTGCTCTCTCTTTTATATAATAAGTCACGGTCTAATGGACAAAAAATTGATAAGGAAAGTTTGAATGCCCGTGTTCATTTGATTAGGATTTGTGATTCAAAATAAAGGCGGATGGGGTTAGCATTTCACTCCAACACGAGAAAACATTTCCACATGAACTTTTGTTGCATATAGCTCCAGCAAAAAGGAAACTTCACCGCAGTTTCCTTTCCCTTTTTGAATTAACTATGCTAGGAAATGGGCTTCATTTGTAGTCGCTAAACTCCAAAAACTAAAACTCTCGGTGCTCCTGAACGTTGGAACCTCTGCTTCTGCCTCGACCTCCATTGAACAATGCTTACTGGACTGGCTGTTCGAAGATAGCGATTCAAAGATGTGATAGGCCCTATACTGGAACTAGTGACAAGCTATATTCAAATGAACTTGCACGATCCATGGCAGAATTTTAAACTAGCAGGAATATGTAGCAGTTTGCCAGTCACTCTGTACATCGTGGACGGCGGTCTCGGTTTCACGGCTAACCTAAGATTGAAAAGTCGCATTTTAAATACAAATCTACACTTAAATGTATATTTGTGGTCCGATTGTTAACTCCTATAGTGCATTGAAACTAAAAATATTTAATCAGTGATAATAATTGCGAAACTTGTTTGGAAAGAAAGAAAAGAGTTGCTGAAACTTTAAAGGTACAAATACAATTTGGCGCCCGTCACAAATGTTTGAGAATGTATGTGTTGAAGTTAATTAGTTATAATGGGTTAATTAATATTTGGGTAAAAATCAAACTAATTGAATCTAATTTAATACAGTTTTAAAATTTTAGTAGAATTAGACGTTGGTTATTATATAAAAACATGATATTTGTGTTATTATATGTGTTTTTTAGTTATTATTGTATAAAATTTTCAGATTAATAAATTTAAGAATTTTCATATAATCATAGTGATATTAGAGTCTGATTCTGACTTGGACAAGAGACGAAGTAGATAAGTGTCGTTGAAGTAATCACAAACTTTGCTAGAGTTGCTAAAGCCAGTCCCCGAACTACTACTTGCCACCATCAACCACCACGCATAGCTACACACACCACCACACAGTGTCGTTTTCATTGCTAGAAGTCAGATCTAGAGTTGCCATTTGTTTCAGGTCATCACGCACCCCAAAGGAAGCTAGAATCATCGTTCATCTACAATGACAGAAGCTTACGCGTTGTCGTTGCTTGAAAACCGATGATCTCCACTCAGGCCGCTGATCTTTGGACGACTGTTGGAAGTCTCCTAGCCTCTCTTTTGCTATTATTGTCAACGACACTTCCTCCACCTACCACCACTTAAGGAGGCATCATATATTTGTAACCTCCTTTTGTCACTAGCACCCATGTCCCGTCATTATCGGCGGCCACATAGAGGTTTTGTTTTGAAGGTAGATTACCTAGACAGAAAGTTGAGAGAGGTAGGAAAAGAAGAAAGAAAAATAAATAAAAAAATAAGGAGAAAAGAAAAACTGAAAAAGAAAAAGAAACAAGAGGCTAGATTTAAAAAATAAGAAAATTAAGTTGCTGATCTGTAAGCTATGAATTTCAATATGGGTATCACAATTCCAAATTCAATTCCTATTTTGGATGGAAAAATTATAGATGATGGTGCATGCAGATAATGTATTGCTTGATTACATCAAATTTTTAAGTGTGGTAGAGAATACAGTTGCAATATAACAGATGTAACCGAAGCACAAAGGATTATTGATAAAGTGTTATGGAAAAAGAATAAATCAACACTCTATTTTATCTATCAGGGAATGAATAATGAAAATTTTGAGAAGATTACAAAGGTTACTTCATTAAAGTAGGTGTTGAATATCTTGGTGACATCATTCTAAGGTATAGACAAAGTTAAAAAGATAAAATTTCAGATTTTATGACATCAATTTGAGCTTTCGAAGATAGAATTTTCTGAAATAACTTCACTTGATATAAGTATAGTTATTGCTTTGACAAATCAAATGAAAATCTATAAAGAATAGTTAAATGACTAAGTTAAAGTTAAAATGATCTTGCATATACTTATATCATAGTACAAGTACAATAAATGAAGCACATGACTTGTCTCAAATGCTAGTTGATGTATTAATGTTCACATTGTAAGCTTATGGACAATGCATGAATGAGAAGTTAGTATAACAAGCACTCTAAAGTTAAACTCCCACCAAAGACGAGCAAATGGGTCAATTAAAGTAAGAGAAAAGTACCTCTCATGATAAAAGATGAGGATGCGGTGGTAATTACTACAACATTAGGGATTAAGGAAGTCACTACAACAATTATGGAGAAGGAGACAATCAATATAATGATCAAAAGAGATGAAATTAGACATATAGAGGTTGAGGCTAAGGTTGAGGCTGAGGAAAAGCTTGTGGTAAAGGAAAGTGTGACAAATTTAATGTCTAAGTGTTACTTATGTCATAAGTGTAACTATTATGCTAATAAGTATAAGTTTAAGGAGAATAATCAAATAACTCATTATGCATAAGAGGGAGATACAAATGATGGTAATCAAGCCTTTGTTATGGTTACTATAGCCATTGAGACACTAAATTACAATAAATGGTTTCTTGGCATTAAGTGTACAATTCATATGTGCAAAAAAAAAAAAAAAAAAAAAGAGCTCTTTATTAATCTTAATTAGTCAATTTACTTTACCAATGATAGTAGTATTTTAGTGATAGGAAAAGGATGAATTCTCATAAAGTTGAAGAACAAAAGATCATAATTACCTTTTAAATGTGTTTTATGTACCAAATATAAAAAGTAACTTACTTAGTTTAAACTAATAGCCTGAAAATGGGTATAATATATAGTTGCATGATAATTGTTTCTCAATTTTTGATGAGAGAGATACGCTTACTCTTAAATCATCTAACAAAGAACTAAATGTTTTAAGTTGGCACTACCATTAATGTTTATACTTATTTAGTGCTGATATGAAAAACAAGTCTTAGTAATGACATCTTTATTTTAGTAAATTGAATTTTTTCAATTTGAAGTTACACTAGGAAACATGGTAATAGGCTTGCCTAGGATACATCACCCTAATTAAATTTGTAAAGCTTGTAATTTTGTAAAACTAAGTAGACAACCATTCATGACAAGGAATTAGTGTGCAAAGTAATTACTCTAATTTATCCATGCTAATCTTTATAACCCAACGAGTGTTTTATCAAATGACAATAATAGGTATTTTCTTAGTTTGATTGATGAATTTTATTAGGAAAAAATAAGATTATTGCATCTAAAAAAAGTTTAAAGCCTATATTTAAAGACAAAGTAGACATTGTATTAAAATTTTGTGAATCAATGGTGATGGTGAATATATTCCATATAAATTTAAGGAGTATTGTGAAGTATAGGGAATAAATCATGCAGTTACAATTTTTTACACCCTGAAAAAAAAGGGTTGCTGAAAGGAAGAATATATTTCTTATGATCATGGCAAGAAGCTTGCTAAAGGCCAAAGGAATGCCTAATTCCTTTTATATAGAAGCTGTTATGCGGTCCATTTACTTATTGAAGAAATCTCTAATAATAATTATCCATAAAGTTACTCCTAAAGAAGTATGAAGTAGTTTTATGCTTAATATGAAGCATCTTAAAGTGTTTCTTTCTATTATTTATTCCTATATTCTAGTAAAGAAAAGGAAAAAACTATCTAATTAAAGAGCCAAGACATTTTTATTAGGATATATAAAAAGCAAATATAAGCTATTCAACTTGTAACAAAGAAAATGATTATGAGTAAAAATGTAACTTTTGCTAAAAATAAAGCCTGAAATTTTGAAACTAAGGAGCATAATGGCTTTGAAAGATATCTAGTTACATGTTTAGAAGAAGAGAAAACTTAAGTTGTAGTCTCCAATGAAAATGAGAAAGTTTTACTAGTTTTTGTACAAAATTTTATACAATAAGTTCTTAAGAAGTATGAAAGGCTAAGGAGAAATCACTAATAATTAGTTGTATTACAAGATTATGAGATAATCCCTAATAATGCTATTAATAATGATAGAAGTTTAGTGCACTTTGTGATATTTATAGATTGTGAAGTTGTGTTATTTAATAAGGTAATTTAAGATACAAAATGACAAATGCCATAAATAAAGAAATCAAGACAATTGTAAAGAATAATACTTATGATCTAACAAATATTCAATAAAGTTAAAAAGTTATTAATGTGAAGTGGGTCTTTAACACTAAAAAAAAGTCAAATAGAGGAGTAGAGAGATAAAGTAAGATTAATTGCAAAAGGATTTGAACAATGACTTGGTTATGACTATCATAAAGTATTTTTCCTTATTGCTTGAATGGAAACTATTAGACTTATAATTGTTTTGGTTATGCAAAATTATTAAAAAAAATCCATCAAATAAATGCAAAATCAACTTTTCTTAATAGTCCTCTTTAAGAGAAAGTTTTTATTAAGCAACCATTAGGTTTTGTGAAAAAGGAAGCCTCGTTAAAGTTTATAAGTTGAAGAAATCATTAGAAGGTATAAAACAAGTATTAGAGCTTAGAATAAGTGCATTGATTCTTTCTTTCATGAAATCAACATCTAAAAATGTCCTTATAATTATGCTTTACTTGTGAAAGTCAATGATGATAGTGTTATTTTATTGGGGTGTTTATATATTAATGACTTGATCTTTATAGACACCAATCTCATAATGATTAAAGATTTTGAAAAATTTATGATATCTGACTTTGGGATGACAAATTTGAACCTAATGTTATATTTTCTTAACCTTAAAGTAATTGAAAGAGATAATGAATCTTTATCTATTAGAAGAGGTATACTACTAAGCTTTTATAGAAGTTTCAAATGCTTGATTGTAATCATGTGAGAACTCTTATAGATGGTAACACTAAATTGTCTAAAAAAGACAATTAAGTACCTATTAATTTGAGATATTTGACACTTTTCAATTATATTATTAAAAATATAAGATATTTGACATGCACAAAGTTTGACATATTTTATAGAATTGGTTTGATTAGTATGTTTTTGGAATCTCTCTATTAATCTCATATGTAAGTTTTTAATAGGATTATATGGTATATAAAAAGGACTTATGATCATGCCTTTACTTTATTCTCCAGTTAAAAATTATGTTTTTATAAGTTATTTTAATAGTGATTAGGTTGAATATGTATATAACAATTGAAGTACTTCTAGTTATTGTTATAACTTTGGAACTACTACTCATTTGTGGTAATTACAGAAACAGTTTATTGTTACACTTTTAACTTGGGAAGTAAAGTATGTACTTGTAACTTCAAGTCATTAACAACCTATTCAGTTATACAATTTGTTAAGTAAGATATATATTCTAGTTGAAGGTTATACGAAAATATTTATTAATGATATTTTTGTAATTAATTTGACCAAGAATTTAGTGACATGTGGAATAAAGTAAATTAAGTCAGAATAAATACTAAAAATGAAATCATCAATAAATTATGATTAAAAGAAATGTTAAAATTAATCTAAATTATGAGTTAATTAGTCTTTGAGTAAAAGTCAAACTAATTAAGTCTAATATTATATGGTTTAAATAATTGAGTAGAACTAGATATTTATTATTATATAAAGATATGATATTATTGTTATTATATGTACTTTTCAATTATTTTTATGTGACATTTTTAAACTAATAAAATTAAGAGTTTTTATATAATTATCTAACAATATGTGTTGTGAGAACTTGGGTAGGTGCTCTTGCTTGGTCTCCTTATTTTTTTATCATCACTTATCAAGCACAAGACTAAAATAACATTATATGAACTAGTTATGCGTGGCATTGACATCAAGCTATTAACTTTATCCCAATTATCAACCATGAAAATGTGCTTATCATAAACATGTTTTTCTTCAAAAAAAAAAAAATCAAAGTTTATTAATAATTAGGTAATGCTCTAATAGCTTATATGTTGATTACTATTATAAACATATATTCAATATTTTATGCATATAATTAATCAATTAAAGACATTCTCTATTATTAATATTGTTTATATAACGATATAGTTATTAATAAACTTTATAAATAAAATTTGTGAAATAAATATACTTTTATAAAGGTAATTAAGATGAGATCATAATTATGAAATATTTATTATATCAGTATATTATTCTTAAATATTTTTAGTTAATGCATCAAAAAAATAAAACATTGATGAAATTATGAGATTGATACACATTAAGGTAGTGAATCTTATATACTAAAGTATATAAATACTTAAAAATATGTATGGATGCTTATTAGTTGAATAAGTTCAATGAATTAACTCATAATGAGAATTTTTAAATGAAATATTACTTATATGTTTAAGAAATTTCTTGTATGACAAACATGTATATAATCCTTAGATTGAGATCATCTAAATATCTAATATAGAAATTGGTCTATTTTGATCTTATCTATAAGTTGGCCTAATCACTGATTGCTTATGATGGTAAACATTAAATATATCATGAATTATATAAAGATAATTAAGTGATTAATAAACAATTTATCACTCTAAAGTAATCATGAGAAAATGTTCCTTTTATTTTCAATTAGTATTTATTTAAGAAATCTTTACATAGTGCAAAATGATAATTTATAAGGAATTATGATCTTATTTAGAAAATTAATGATTACACAATTGTTTGAGAAGTAATATAATTGGATAATATAAAGTAGATATTAATTTTATACTCTATGTCTAATTGAAATATTAGTATGATAAAAAAAAAATAAAATTGGATTACATTGTGAGACTATGCATTGAAGGGATTAGTCAAACTATTCTGACAATCCTAATATTTTGGTGGTTATAATACATGACTATACTTCAATTTTGATACATAAATATGAATCGATTAATTAAAAAATTAATAATAAATTTAAAGAATTTAATTTATTTAATACATTGAAATTATAATTTATACTAGACCTACATGATTCATGAATTATGATATTTACTAAGTACATTTTTATGTTTTTTATTAATAAAAAATTAAAAGAGATTTAAATTATAAGTATTTATTTAAAATAAGAAATAAATTTGAAAGTAATCTTTTTTCTTTTAAGAAAAAAAATAAAAGAGAAAAAAAATTAAATTTGGAATACATTTTCTTTTTAAGAAGAATGGTAAATTTCAAAATATTTTTTTCTTTTTAAAAAATTAAAAAATAATTTAAAATTATTTGTTTAGAAATTATTTTTTTAGAATTTAAAATTATATATATATATATATATATATATATATATATAAAGAATGGTTGATATGAATCTAATAAATCATAATTATGTAAATTAAGTAAATTAAATACATGTTAAAATCTTATTTTTATAAAAATATTTAAAAAATTACAAATTAATTATTAAATTAATATGAAATATTATAAATTACAATAATCTCCTAAAAATCAAAATTTGAATTAGACATTTAAATATTCTTAAAGTTTTGCAAATACCACCATATAAGTATTCACTGATTTTCTCTTAAGATATATATATATATATATACACACACACATACACACGCTAGGTTGTAAATATAAAATTCACACACACCCTATGATATGTAAGTTGTAAATATCTTATAAAAAATATAAAATAATAAATTTTGAAATATTAAAATTAACTAATTTTAATTTAAGTTAAATTTATTTTTATGGTTAACTTAAATTGGAAAAATAGTTAGTGAAACTAAATTAATTTTAAGAGATTTTTTTTTTAGAAAAAAAATGAAAATTTGACATTTTTTTAGGAAAATGAAAAATTACTACTAATTTAAATTTATTTTTTAAGAAAAAAAAAAAAGCTTAAATTATGTTTACTTTTAAGAAATTAAAAAAGAAAATTTGATAATAATTCTTTTCTCTTTTTTTCATTAAAAAAAAAGATAGTTGGAAAATTATATTTTTTTTTCTTTTTTAAGATTAAAATGTGAATTTAAGAGATTTTTTTTCTTTTTTTTTATCTTTTATTTTTCTTAATTTATAAATTTATTAAAAACTACAACATAAGCAAATTAAAGTTTCTTTTTAAATTTGAATATATATATATATATATATATTTATTTATTTATTTATTTATTTATTTATTTATTTATTATCAATATGTTAAAATTCTAATAAATCTCAAATATAAAACAATCAGGTAAAAAAAGTTAAGAAAATATAAAATGAACATCAAATTAAACTTAATTGATAAATTTAAAAAGCTTAACATACCAACTATATAATATTTAAAAATATAGAAACTGTGATATCATTTACTAAAAATTGGTATAAGTTTACATAATAAAATTTAAGAGTCAAAATTTTTATAAATATCTCATTATATAACTAATTACTACATATCTAATATAGTCGAGTTATTGGGATCACCTTTATTTTTCAATAAAAAGATTTGCAATGTGAAAGTTATTTTATTTATGTGGATTACTACTAAAAGTCAAACATTTAGATGGTGGAAGTTTCAACAACTTACCAATTATACTTAAAAGAAAAAAAGAATTAAAAATTATCTTAGTAATAATTTTATTTCTTAAATTAAATTTTAATTATATTTAATAAATAATTAGTCTATTCTTATAAATTAAAATTTTAAATTTTTATTTTTTCCATATGTTTATTCAATAAATATTTTTGTAATTCATAATAGTGATATTAGAGTTTAAATTTATTTGTTAAATATAATTTAATTGTCTATTTGATTGTTATTATTTATTAATTTAATTGATTTATATGTTGATTTGATATTATTACCAAGGGTGTATGTATGTCAATTTTGACTTCAGTTAGCTTGATCCTTATATTCAAATTGGATCTCTAGTGACAATTTAAAGATTTTCCATACCACAATCAAACATAAAAGTAAAACTATTTAAGTCATCATTAGTGGGTGTGAGTTAATTTGGTTGGTTTAGTAGTTTGAACCATATTATAGGAGGAAATAAAATTTTAATGGAGGGTTTAAAGTTTGTTGTTTTGCCTCCTTGTTTGAACCATGCCATAGGAGGAAATAAAATTTTGATTGCGGATTTATTTTCTGTTTTTCTTTTCTTCTTCAATTGAGGTCCAAAATTAGGATTGCATATGCAAAATTTACTAGAACAAAAGGACTAAAATGTATGGTTGTGGGAAAATGTAACACACTTTCATATCATAGCATAGCAACAAAAACTTGCTAGCTCACCTTCTCTGGATATGTTGGTTTTAGATAACCCAAGACAAATCGACTAAGAGGAGGTCGTTTGGAAACTCTCACCATCCACATAAGGATTCGCTTCTATGCTAGTGGCATCTGAAGTCAATCTTTTAACTAGGCCCTGAAAAGATAGATATTTAAGAATTTGGGTCATGGGTGTATAATGAATTGGGTGTGTAGAGACTATAGAAATAGTTGGGGCTTTTCGGATAATTCATGTTTTTATAAAATATAATTTTCAACTTAATAATATAAAGCATCAAGTAGATTTTGGTAACTTTTAAATTTTAAAAATCACAACCAAACTTTTGAGTGTGGTTTGCTTAAATTTCTAACATAACCAATACGTGTATGGCAGCTTCAATTGAGTAAATTGAGCCATTTCTTGTATATCCCTAATATTACAAATATAGGATTTTCCTCACCTATATTTTGGTCAAACCTTAAAAAAATAAAAAATAAAAACAATATGACATTGCTGTGCGTGCTGGGCAATTCAAATTACCCAAGAATGGCAGCTAGCACACCAGAATTTTTCTTGAGTTGCGAATGCCTTGAGAAAGCCGAATAAAATTAAAACAAAAGGGCCTCGCCCTTTGTGAAAATCACGAGGAGGGACAACAAGCATGGCAGCCCAATGCCAGGAATTGTTCTTGCAGCCATGACATCTGTCGACTTTATAAAATCCGTGTAGGGGCTTTGTTATTTGTACATATGCACGTGCATTCATTGGTTATACGATTCTTGCATATGGCTTCAAGGAAGCCATCGGAATATACATAAGGT